>BLKR01012479.1:0-19103 GCA_011170035.1 Teleogryllus occipitalis
GACGTCTTTTGGATCCATTAGTGGCGCATTTTCAGTTCTGTTTGCGCGTATTGTACCTGTACCGTTCCATCCTCGCTCTTTCAGTTTCTCCAACAAATTTATGGAGGTAAAAAAGTTATCAAAGTACAAGTTATACTTATTTTCTGAAGATTTTCTGTGAGTGATAAAACCACAGATCCTCCTACTCCAACGTCGGGGTATGTGTTACCAGTAGCTGCTCCCTGATACAAATTTGCCTGGATAAGGTAACCTAATCGGGTACACAAACACCATGCTTTATAACCGAAACGGATCGGCTTCCCGTGGATGTGCTGTTTTGCCCCATGACGACCGAAGTACGGAATCATTGACTCGTCTACACACAAATTTATGTCACCTGGAAAGTACTGCAACCATTTCTTGTTCAACATCTCCCAAAGAGGCGTTATCTTTGCAAAGCGATTCGATCTATCTAAATTTTGATTATCACACACATGTAGATATTTCATAATTTTCATGAATCTATTTCTAGAAATTGCATCAGATATAGCTTTGTTATAACTGTCTGGCCTCTGTTCCCAGTACATTCTCATTCTGTGTACTTGAGAATAATCACTAACAAGTAAAACTCCCAAAAATACCTTGATTTCATCTTGTTGAAGATTGAGATTGTTTTCACCTTTCTGACGGGCATACAAGTTGGAATAATCACAAATCATTTGAATTATATCATTACTGTAAAATAACTCAAAAAGCTTTACAGGATACTCGTCAAAATTCAAAATCCAATCAGGAATTTCCCATTCTGTGAGAGTAGTTTCCTCTTTATCTTCATTTATCCAATTTCTTAATTTTCTTTTCTTTTTCTCTTTTCTTTTCAGATTTTCTGAGTCACTTACTTTCAAATTTGAAACTGTGTTTGAAACAACTTCTTTCACCACCTCACCTGATATAATTTTCTTTACATTTCCTTCCGCATGATATAAAAGTTGTTTTCCGGACAAACGATCCAGTTCAGTTTCATCTTCTTCTCCACTATCTTCTTCAGAAATATCGCCTTCGGGTGGTACAATTACTATATCACCTTCCAGAACATCGTTTTCATCCGCCAGAAGATCTGCAATCTCGTTTACAGTCAACCTAAGAAAGAAAGTTTATACCCTGTCATTCAGTCCCGCTGTTCCTATACGGGAACATTATAATTTGCATGTTTATAATTCTGCAATGTGAACACTTACAACAATCATAATTTAAAGGATTGTAAAATGATCTCTCGAGATACTAATAGCTACAGAATAATTTATACACACGATGAAATACGTACATAAAATACATACCTTTTCGTTGAAGCCATTGCAACGTGCATACGCTACTGCTTTCCCACAAACAATTGCATCCAGAATGAACGAACCGAGAAATATAATCGCTCGGAGATAAAAACAGATACGATGCTATCGTTCCGTGACGCAACAATAGGAAACTGTTGTTTTTCCTGGTATTTAGAGCATTGAAAACTACTGTTCCCGTATGGGAACAGCGGGTCTAAATGGGCTAAGAATGGATGTGATATTGTAGTTGGCCCATAGTTTTCTTACTTTTTAACTGGAAGAGGGTAGCAGAATATGATAAGCAAAAGTGATCCCCGGTAATAAACATTATTTTACTTATCCGGAGTACTTCGCACAAATGAAAAAAATCTTATATAAGTTTAATTTTTTAACCACATTACGCCCATGAACATTGACTTCAATCATTTGTGCCATTTTCTATCGTACTCAGAGAAAATTGATTTAAATCCAACGAAAAACTAGTTATTTCTACAATTCAAATACGGTTTTCAATTGTCGATTTTCAATAAAAAAGTTTATCCACGGGGGCACTTTTACTTATCTTATTCCGCCACCCCATTTTTTCTTTTTTTTTTCTCTAGGGCTTTTATCCAGGCAATAGTCTGTTACCCTTTACGTCCCCATGGGACGTACTCCATTCGATCACACACAAGATACCAACAAGCTTGCGGGCTCCTCTGCTCTGAGGTCAACAGAACGCGAGGTCCTCCGCGACAACACATGCATGAAAGGGGCGAACAGCTATATTAAAGGCGGGACTCGAACCCGCGATCCTTAAGACCGAAGCGCTGTATTGGTAGTCGCTCTTAGCCACCTCAGCCATTAAGGTCGGCTATCCCCTTGGCAACAGTATCAAACTAGAATAAGAGGAAAAAAGGGGGAATGACAGGAAATATGAAAATCAAAAAATAAGGACCACTGTACAGTAAACTTTTCTCTGACCTTTTTTTATATTGCAGTTGATATTTAAGGTTTATTGATGAGATTACTGGTATGAGGTTTCCTAACGTTGTCGAAATTCATTTATTGACATAATGTAATTGGAATATTGTCAGTTAATATTCGATTATCCGGTCCATCAAAACAATATTAACACCGCACGAAAAACGAGGTCTTTATTGCCTTTAGTTATAATCAAAACGTGCACTCTTTACAGCAGACTTCCATGGAAGCGTTTTATTTCACGTCAATCAGCCCCGTTAATTGAGTGCGCGTTACTACATCCAAAAAGAGCGTCGTTTACCAGTGACCACAGGCACATATGTGAATGATGTTTCTCTACAAACTAATTACAAAAGATAAAAGTAAATATCTGGGAGTGCTTTGGAATTGGTAAAATATTTTTCAAATCGTGCTGTACAAAGGCGTTTAAAGCTTAGAAACATTCCTCTTGCTTCTTTTGGTTTAAGAACTGATTCAGGCAGAATAAAATGCCTTTCGTGTCTCTTTGAAAATAATTTTTTTTAAAGTATATTTTTTATATTTAAATTACGTGGTGATATATACGAGTAGTTTAAGACAGAAATTCCTCAAAACGCATTTTAATACAAAATCATTTGCTCTTCAACAATTGTTAAAAAAATAATTCCTTAATTTTGTAAGAATTCATATCTAACAGAATCGTTAAAATTAACAACTCTGCTTCAGAATTTTACCCAATAGCTGCAGAAGTACAACAAGGATCAGTACTCTCTCCAAAATTATTCAATATTTATATCCATTACATACAAATTCACGCTGATTTCAATATTACATTATACGTGAATGACACAGCTCTATTCTATACAAATTCTGACATCGTAGTAGCGAAATATTACATTCAAAAACATCTAGATGAGTATATAAACTGGACACAGAATTCTAGAGTTAAAATTAACCCAGATAAAAGTTAGGCAAAAATCTTCACCCTATGTAGACCACGAAATCCAACTGAGCTGTCAATACTAGGAATGAAAATACCATGGGCCACCTCACCAATAAAATACCTTGGCATTTTATTTGATAAAATGTTAACATGGAAACCGCACATCAATTCAGTAGCAAATAAAGTAAGAGCAAACATTTCAAAAATTTTTCCCACACTAAACTAGCGCTCTACATTGAAAATCGAATGCCGACTGCTACTCTTCAAATCAATTATCCTCCCTACCATAACATATGGATGCCCAATTTGGGGAGGCGTAGCCCCTAGCAGTATTAACAAAATTAAAGTTCTCCAAAATAAATTTCTAAGAAATACTCTAAATGCCCCCTGGTTCATTACAAATGAAAAACATTAATCGAGAATTAAAAATTACAAAGCTAGAAGAAACCATAGCTAAATTAGCTAACAATTTTACAACAATCTGCATACCTCACCAAGCACCATCTTTTTTAACATGGGGAAAAAATGCAGTCCACCCACGCATAAAATCAACATTTCACAAAGAGAGATTCAAGCCCCCGTAAACTACTATACCCTCAGCTCCTTAACATAAGCATATTCCTTCCTTACAATCAAATTTAATCAATAATTATGTCAAAGTTCCATATCTTATGAATGGCTTATCCAAAATGTCATATACTAATCTTATGTATTTTTAAAACCCTTGAAAGACTATATTGTCGAACAAGAAATAAATTTAAAAAAAACTGATAAAAAATAATTTCTTAATTTTGTTACTGATCATCTTGATAAAAATTAGAATGTACGAACGATTCAGTTTAATAAAATCTGTAAAATTCCTATGAATGCTTGCAACGATAATTCCTAGGACTAAACTCCTTTGGCAACAAAATATGTCCAGCCTTCTCTATTATCTCCATTTTGAATTTTTTGGAAAGTAACATATCTTATAAAATATAATTTAAAGAATCGTTCTTAACTGTTTAACCCTCTGCAAACCGCATAGTAGATTGGGTACTCCGTGATCAGTTTTCTAGTGTAATTCTAAGGATTTCACTGTAATTGGTGTTGTCGCCTTCCTGAAAGTATATGTGTTACGGCTTGAATCAAAACAAGACTAATGTTAGTAGTAGCCAGGTAATTCGCACTTTAGACGGTTCGCATAAAGATGTATGAATGACATTTCGGACTTCATACAAATAATGTCAGCATTAGCCGCAGTATGGCGTTTAAAGCAATGTGATTGTCAGAGAGTATGGCGTCGTGTGTGTTCGCAGGAAGTGTTTTCACAAAAATATGCGTCGTGAATGTTGCTTTGGACAGATTGAAAGTTGAGTTATGTAAATCCGAAAACCGGAACTTCCTCCTTAGCTCATAAACGGTTAGAGAAGGGTCAACTGACGTTTTTAGTGATGTTAATTTATTCTGATTTCGGTGAGTACTTTACACGGACCTTCAACAATATTTTCAATTTTTTTCTCAAAAATGTCACCAAAGTTAATGATTATTTTTTTCTTGGATTGAGCTCTTTTATTCACACAACTTTTGAATTTTTCCAAATTTCAGAATTACAATATTTTTTCAGCACCTTCACACATCTACAATATTGAAGATGGAGATTGTGTTCATCAATGAAACCTGTTCTTTAAAGTGAACTCTTTAAGTAAGATCATGTAGAATTTTTCAATTGTATGAGCAATTTTCACGTAATTTTCTGTGGAATAGAGGCGATTTTTAAACAATGATTTTCTCAAAAAACTGTATCATTTCTTTCTTTAAATTATTTCTTCGTATGTAGCAAAGGACGTAAAAAGAAAGGTGCTGCTCCCATTTTCAACGAACTCTCTGTGTTTTCGAAAACTGCAAAAATTAAAAATAATGCAAGAGAGAGCCACTAATATAAAATTGGAAAATTTCAATAGTTTTTTGGCATCTTCCTTTAATTACAGTATTGAAGATGGATATTCTTTCCGTAATGGAATCTGTTTTTATTGATAGATCTTTATACAAAGTCACGCATTTCGAGAATACACTTTTGCGAGATCGAAACATTTTGCGGGTTGATAATGTATTATAATGTCGTGTAGCTTTTATGTATAATGCAAGAAAGAATGTGATTTATTTATCACTACTAGTTTTATATTTGAAAAAGTGGACTTAATTACTAAATTTAAAATGCAAAAACAATTCGTAACATGTGAGTGTGGTGCTTTACTGGACCTTATTGGGTTTTCCACACATAATGTTGTAAAGTTAATGATAAGCATATATAGATAACCATGACAACAATAGTGAAACGAGAATTAATAAAGCTTCAGCTTTAATTAACTTTACCCCATTATTCAACTATTAAAACTTCGAAAAAACATTTCTGTTAACAATGTTTTGCACATCGGTTTTCGTAGAGATATCAGTTGTAGGGAAATTACTAGAGAATGAGTTGAAAAGAACACAAATATTTTGGCATTTGGAAAACCGTTTATTTTTTACCACAACGAAATATTCCTTAAAATCAAATCAGTCATTGAGTTGAAAACATTAACATTTTCCTCACAAATGAAATACAATCTTTTTTGTGAAAATTAATGCAAATTCTTTCCGAGTTTCGGGTATATGCAAAAGACACAGACTTACGGGTCGCCTAACAGCGTAATACATTTTGTGAGCAACTTGTCAAGAATGATGGAGCGTTGTGCGTTGTCGCTCGTTCGTCCGCCTCACAATTAGGTCGCATGGGAAAAACGAGCATATGCCCTTGGAGGTTTGTTTTGCTGGGGCGCGGAGAAAAATCGCCGCCGCTGATGTCGCTAATGTGTCTCGAGTGCAGTACCCTCTCACTTGGTAACAGATTGGTGGAACGATAACAAAAGAACTTCTTTGTGTGTCTGGAGATCTTTGGAATAAAACCCTGAAATATTGGACTTACTTAAGTTGTTCGTGAACGAGTTGCTTAAGAGAATTCTATAACTCACGGTCAAGAACACAAACTTGTACCGTTTAATGAAGTAATTCTAGTAATTGTCGTGAATATATTTTATTTAGTTTGTGGCTGATTTGTTCACTTTTGTTCTTTCCTGTTCATTTTTTGTGACCTCTAATAGACGTTTCGTTGTCTTCAGTGAGTCCACATTAGGCGATAAGAAAATCAATGTTAATATAATTTTTAACAATAATGAAAGCAGGAATACCGCGAATGAAAAGTGGTAGATAACGAGTTAATAGATTATAAACTAAAAGGTTTAATAGATCCTGGAAGAAGAGCTGAAATTCAAAGACCACGGCTTCTAGAAGGTCAGGTGAGGCCCCTTCTATTAGTAATTGAACAAAAAGTGAATAAAATCACGAATTTACTTTCAAGAAAATTATTAATCTATTCTTCGTTTTTTCTTAATGCACTCCGAAGATATTCCCAATCAAAAACATTAAAATAATGAAGAAAATAAAATGTTCACATAAAATATGCTAAATTACGCGACATGGTTACCTCAAAATGCATTTTACGTCGCCTGGGAGTGAATGCTAGAACTCTAACAATCGGGCCACGAACCGCGCGCGATCTCTCCCTCTCCCTCTTCCTCTTCCTTGTCCTACCCTCACTCTTTACTTACAAACACACACACACACACACACACACACACACACACACACACTTATATGCACTATAGAATCACATATGATGGAACACCAATCGGGAGCTTAAATCTTATCGCAGCTAGGGCGCTGACGCCACCTGCGCGTTGGTGGGGGATAACTGGTTGGGAAAAAACCCGCTACCCGTAGGTCGGCGCCGGATCTCACCACCTAGCGGTGGTAAGATCGCCGTCTCCCACGATGAAAACTTGCACCACACTTACGTGACTAACAACTTCTGTTGCCCACTTAACATTCAATCAATCAATCAATCGCCTGGGAGTTGTGGTTTGATTACTCATTTCTCAATTGGCATCGGCTGGAGGAGCTGCGTGAAAAGAGAGCTGGTCTGTTTTTTCGGGAATTCCTGCGGTCGGGAGGGCATCCGCCATCGCGTGCATCACGGCCTCCTGCACCTGGGTCGACGCGCCCGCCGCGCACTGCTTTCCCAGGGTCAGGGTCGGCGGCGCGACGCGGCGCCACGCCATCGATTGTTGAGGCGCACGCCCCAACTTGTGGCGTACACCGGTCCCCCCCCCCACCGCCCCGCCCCCTTCCACCCCCGCCACTAGCCGCGTCGCCGGTGCCTCCCTCCGGGAGGGAACGCGTTCGTATTAACCCGATAATCTCCCATCTGTTTCATGGAAATAGCGTCCATGCAATTTTCCAGATAATTTGCCCGCGAGGTGGGGCGAGAGCGGAGCCGCCGAGTGGAGTGGGGAAGGTAGCGCGAAGAGGACCCCGGCCGCAAGCAATGGCGTTTGAAAGGAATTTATTTGCGTGGACCAAGATTTGTCGAGAATCCGGCGGCATTCAAATGAATACGTCCATTTTTAAAACGAGTAACTATCAGTCTGGTTGTGTTTTTGATAATATTTACAATTACAAATACACATACGTTAATACACAGTCACAATTATATTTATAATTACAACATATTTCTCCTCAAAGTACACAACACTTAATTTTAATTTTTTTACGTTTAATAAATAAAACAAATACATTTAAAATAATATCAGTGTAACACTGATTTTACTGCGTGGTAAACTATGTGCCATATTTGTTTTGAGAAAATTTTATTATTAAAGTAACTTTATTATTACTAGTAAGTCTATTATAAGTTTACTAAAAGTACTTTATTTAATTTATTATAAAGTAATTTTATTATTATAAGTTTTATGTATTTATTTGTGATTAATATTTTTACGAACAGTATTAAAAATATTGCTCAAATCTCGAATAAAGACGGCTGTAACCTTTTCTAGTTTCGAATTCATATTCTTTCTCTAAAGCTCGATAACTGTCAGAGAAAAATTTGCTTTCCTCATTATAAGAAAATTGTTGTTTTATTTCGGAAGTCTTCCACTTCTTTCTGTCATCCATCTGTATTTTTAACATCCCGAATCCACCATTCTGATGTTTCTCTTGTCTTAGTTCCGCATACAAGGCTTTCTTCATGCAGGATGGGTTTGGAGATTGCATGAACATTCGAGTTATTGGCACTCATGTATAATATAGTGAAATATAGCATTGTGGAAATGAAAGGTGGGAAAAGAAAATCAAGAAATATATAATTTTTTGCTGCGTATTTCTCTAATATTATACGATACTATTTTTGTAATTTTAATTGACCATTTTGCGGATTTGGTTAGATTTATCTTGTTTTAAAATATTTATTCAAAATAATTTTACTAGTTGTGTCAATTCCGATTAGCTTGAATATGTATCTAGAAATGATGAAATTAGTACGGATTTAGCTCTGATAATTTAAAAATTTGACAATATGAGGTTAAATATTCCCTGCAAACATTCAAGAAGTTTCTCTTGAATTACCTTAAGAGGTACAAAGCTGACGCCTTTCCAGTTAAATATCGCTTTTATTAAATTAGTGGTTGCATTGACTAATTTGTTTTAGCCCTCGGCTTTTAAATTGAGTAATTAAGAAAAGTAACGAAGTTCTTGTTCTTTATTAAGTATAACCTTTCTCATTAAGATCTCGAGGCGCCTACACGACGTGCTCTTTTAATACGGCAAGAAATACATCAGAAAGAAGCTGAGAGAAGTTAATGGCTCTAGGCTAAAGATACACCCGTTAAGTCTTATTCTTAAGAAAAATATATTTTTGTAAAATGTTTTGAGGTTTCAGTGAGAGGATGGAAGAAGAGATAAGCCCAAGTATCCAAGTATATTAAATTCATATGCCTCTGTTAGTATCAACATATTGGTCAGAGCACAAATTTCATTTTTTTTTCTTTGATCGTGTTTTTCTACCTTGTTTGTCATGCTCTGTCAAGATATTCACCGTTTGGCCATTTTCAAAGCAATCCGCTTTTCCTAATCGAGATTTCGAAGAATATGGGCTGCCGGCAAACTCAAAGGCCACAGAGCCCGTTATTGAATTGCCTCCGATTATCGTGTTGCCACAAGTTGAAACGTTGTAAAGGAAGTCTTTGAAACTCCTACCGTGAAAGATTTTTCAACAGACGCGCTTGAATACGGTCAACAAATCTTTGAAAATGCTTTAGCTGTGCAATTAAAATTGTTTACCACTTCACATGCTAAACGACTTCGTAGACTACGACGTTTTTAGAGTGGATTATAGCTCTTCATACAAGATTTTCACAAAGCAAAAAGTACTTTAAAAGAGTAACATTTATAAACAAAACTAGTGGACACTCGTCAAAATTTGACAGTTATTTCACACTCCCCGAACTTGGATTTAAAACTCAGTATTATTTAAAACTCAACTCTTAAGAATAAACTAGCTTTCTTCTCTTTGCTCATTACGAGCTGACACCTACACGCTTGGTTGTGTCAGTCGACAAAACAACTGCTATCGATATATTTCTACTCGCACGACACAACGCAATGCAAAAACACATGTCAACAGATAATAGTTCATTCTTTTAATTTTAATAAAATAGAAACATTAATGTTTATTTTATAAAACCGGTTAATGACAAGTGATAACACATCGAATGCCTACAATCCTTTATTTAAAGAAAATTCTCAAAATTTGGTTTAGAAGCCTATATAGCTAAGTCTTTGTAAACGAAAACTCATAGTGTTTTCAATATAGTAAATATAATTGTATGGATATACAATAAGTATGATACATCATAGTTAGTTGTTCATTGGAAAATGCAGTTCATGGATATCCGACACTTTGTTACAACGGAATATGATTTTTATCCTCCCGATAAGATCACAGTTATTGTCTACTTTCTCAGTATAAGCAAAACACTTTTATACTTCAACATGCAGGCATGCGAAATGACGAAAGATTTTGAGGAAAGTAATATGATAAAGATTTAAAGAAATGTTTTGTACATTTATTTATTTACACTTCTAAAGGTAATTGTTTTAAAGGGGTACAAGGAACTTGAAAACACGATTCTGAAAGTTTTCTGAATGTGTGTTCTATTTTTGTTACAAAACTGTTTCAAAGCAATATTAATGTATTTATTCTGAGTAAATATTAATTCGTTACTTTGTGATGACTTCTATTTCTAATTCAAAAACATGGTAAATGTAAGCTCTCAAAGAATAGATAGATAGATTTGCTCTACTTAGAGTTTAACACCCTGTGGTGGATGTCGAAGAAGTATTACAACGAATATTGTTATATTAAGACACATTAACATAAGGATAAAAAAACAAAACCACGCAAGGTGCAAAAAACAAATACGTTACATACATATTTTACATCGCTATTTTTTCTAAATATTGTTACGTTTCTATGTGGTGAATTAAAATACAGATATTATTTAACATAAACGCTTTTTGTTTCTTCACACGATCACTGAAAACACTTGATTTATGTACAGATTGTCTTCACTTGATTATTTATTTACACTACACATCTGTTGATTATTTATTTAACAACACATCTGTTGATTATTTATTTACACTACATTTCTCTTGATTATTTATTTACACTACACATAAGTTGATTATTTATTTACACTACATTTCTCTTGATTATTTATTTACAATACATTTCTCTTGATTATTTATTTACGCTACACTTCTTTTGCACTGTCGCACAGTCCTAAGCACTGACCACTGTTCGATGCACTGACCACAGTTCACGTCACTGAGCACAACTACTGCACTGCTATTCACCGCTTGGTTGATGAGTAGAAATAGGATTTTTGAGCAATAAAAAATCTTGAAACAAACTTCTTTTAATATATGCATTTATGACCTACAAATTCTTAAATATGCTCTTGATCATGCAACTAAAATTAACATTATTTCACTTCTTCTATAAACCTTTCTTGACAGAATTCAGGAGAAGCATGCTTGGAAAGAAAAGATACATTTTTGTGCAAACATAGTATAATCTACCTAACTTCGCGAGAGAAATAATTGAAGTGAATGTTCACCTTAGTGAATAACATTCTATATTTTGATGTATTTCTTCTGACTAGTTTAAAAAATACTGTAACAAGAAATAACGTACATTTGCACAAGCATTTTATCTTCTATAGAAAACAAAAAGTTGTAAATTGTGACAAGCTGTTTCGAATCAATGAGACGCTGACAAATAAATAGATTTAATGAAAAGATGAAACGTTTTATAGGTAAGTCTCTGTTTTAAGGAAATATGCAAAATATGCTTCTATAATTACACGAATACGCACCATCGCGAAAAATCAGCCAAATATGCACAAATATGCATTAACATATTACTCTATATAGCATCATATTCTAACCACATCTCAAGAAAGTTCACTTAGCTATGCACTGAAGAAACGGACTCAAATATACAAAATTATGGAAATCCGCACCATATTGATGAGAGTCAAGAGTACAAATGGCGAAAAATCCATGTTTATTTTTTTTTATTTTTTTATTTTTTTTAGTAAAGGGGTTTAAACGTGTTGTAGAATAGCAGCAATCCACAGCAATGTTGTTGTTTTGTGTCTCCTTATTGCTGCACATTTCGTCTGTGCAATCTAAGGGAGTTTGGGAGCTGCTCGTGTAATGAATATATGTTATCCCCAGGCGTGTCATTGCCTTAATCGACAGTGAAACACGAAATCGATAGCAAGACACGATGTTATTGTTAATGTTATTCTTTATATTCGATAATAATTTTCACATACTAGTAACATGCTGGGAACCAAACAAAAAAGTATATCCCTTTTACGTACTGTAATAAAAAACGGATACGAAAATAGCACGTTTATTAGTTTATAATTTAAACATGGATGATTTAAAAATCCATGTTTTCTCGTCGATGTTTTCATCGATATCGAAAACCCTTTAGCGATGTATTGAAACATCAATTGAATTGAAGCGATGTATTGAAACATCAATTGATTGATTATTTAGTGATTCCGGGCGCGTGCCTATGGCCATTAGTCCCGTAAGTGAAGTGTGTGTTTTTCCTCGGAAGATGTCGGTGGTATTTCCCCGCTGGATGGCCAGATCTGGCGCCAACCTACCGTCGGCTAGCGGGGTTTTCCCCAACCAGGTATCTCCCACCAGCGGGGCACCGCCCCAGTCGGGACAAGTTCTAAGTCTCCGACCGATCTCCCGGCATGTGTGGTAGTGTAGTGCATGTTAGTGTAAGAGTGTGTGTAAGGGGAGAGGATAGGACAAGGAAGAGGAAGGAAAATCGCGCGCGGTCCGTGACCCGTTTGTTAGGGTACTGCTCCGGCATTCGCCTGGTGTTGATCGGAGAAACCACGGAAAACTCTCGATCAGAGCAGCCGGCCACTAGAATTCTCCTCTAGATAGCGACTGAATTCGACCTAGCTGAAAAGCTAGTGTCGAAATCGATGTATGGATGTTTTGGTAAAATTTGCTGTCACCAGTCGGGAGGCAGGCGTTGCGGGCGCGGCTGTGGGGCTCGGGGCAACGAGGGCGAAAGAGGCTTCAGCGGAAGACTGAGGAGGCAAATAGGTGGGGGAAGACTGGGGGAGGGGGGTCGCCCACCAACTCTTCCGTTCATTGAACAACCTGAGCCTCTCCCAAACACGCTGCGTAAACAGCGGTTTTCGCGGGCGCGCTTATCTTGGCGCGCACTCATTTCCGTTATCGCCACCGCGAAGCTTCCGCCCCCACTCCGCCAGGGGCGCTGCTGCTGCTTTTGTTCCGCGAATTTTCTGGCGCACTCGCCCGGCGTCCCGCGGAGGCGACGACGCCCTAGTTCCTGCTCGCTTTGCGGCGAGTCAAGGGTTAAATAATGGAAGCGTATTTTTGGAACTACTTAAAAATAAATTTACATTTGCTGAAGTTCTTGTCCTTCTGCTGGCCTTTACTGCAAATGTGTGGGGTAAAATACTTTACGTGTTTTCTTGATGGTACTATTCTTTAGCTTCACAGAATGTGCGGACAATTCTATAATTATTCAAAGAGTTTTATGGTTGGTGTATTAAATTACTGGAAATAATTTCAAGGAAATGCAGGAAATATATCTTTTTCATCGTTAATAATGAAAAAACTATTTAAAATTAAAATTCAAGTAAATAGAGACATTTAAACACTAAATATTTTTAAATAATACTGCTGTCTTCATAAACATTACGATCAATTTTTAAAATGTTTAGAACTATATATTGATTAATTTGTAATCCATATTTAAAGTAACTACTTCATTTACATTTGATACTTAGTTTTTTGGGTCTGGAGGCTCAAATTTTCTTTAATATTGAGACTTTTGAATGAATGAGTACTTTTTTCATTACTAATGCGCAAATAAGAACAGGTTAATTCTCGAAAATGAAATAAAAGTATGTAGGATCACTACTATATAGTATGCAATTATTTGGAAAAACAACAGTAAGAAATTGTCTAATCTGTTTTTGTTAATGGAAGAGATTTTAGGGAAAAAATTGGGCATAAAATAGTTGATTTTAAACTTGAAATCTCTTAGCTAAAACTTTATTGTCGTGATCTTGACGACTTACAAATTATGTTTCTTTACAGACCACGAGAAGTTATTGACAATTTTTGGAGAGATGTGCTGACGATATTATTTGCTTATGTCAGGCAATACTACTGGCGAATAATTAATATATTAGAATGAATTATTTAGAGGCAATAGTATTTTCTTATCAATAATAACATTTCTAGGTTTTCTGGCTCACTTATATAAAGAACATTCTTAAACTTTAACTAACCAGTGACAACTTGATTTTTATCTTGCCAAAATCGCCATTTATTTATTTTCATTTTATTTACTTTTTTCCCTCATTTGAAATAAAAATCTACAAAATTAAACATCTACATTTTTATCACAAATTTCAATAATTGATTTGCATTGAAAGAGTGTTTATACTGAGGTTATTTTATTTATGCTATTTAAATAAAGCACACAGTTGCGTAGAGTTTTCAATGAGTGAGCAAATATACTCAAATATTTCAAAACGTTAATTAGTGTGAAGGTAACCACGAAAATCAATTCTGTGGGTGTGTGGTATCATACCAATCAGGAACTGGGAAATCATGCCAATTTAATTGCAATAATCATGTGTTGCAAATCACTGAAACGGAATTCCACGTTAACTCGTTTATTTGCTGTTTGCTGACGCGAACGTGACGTACTATAGCAGATGGGTCCGGCATGCCACGCGCCGCCCATTCACGTGCGAGACGAACTAATGCGATCGTAATAGTTTGGGTCGATGACCCTTGCTTAATGACGCGTCACGCCGCGCCACACTGAGCTGTTGCTAATCAGAGGACGCCGAAGCGGCAATCAAAATGGAACTCGCCGGGCTTACGGGAAGCGGATGCGTACGCGAATTGTTGAGTAATTTCTTTGGTCGTCTATTAATAAGCGATTTTACATCAAGGGAGAAAATTCATTATTTTTCCCAGGGTGTAATTGTAGCCTGACGGCTTTAGCCGGACGGGCTATACTTACACTATTGCTAACCTAAATGCCTCTCTGATGCTGCTATTGAAGCTGTTGGAAATTTAATACAAAAATCTAAGAAAATTTATGAAACCATTTATGACAAATTTAAAGGCAGGTGTAAAGATAAAAAATATTAAATATAAGTGAGAACGTCGAGAGAACTTATTCCGGGGAGGAAGCAAAGGAATGTGTCATTTTTTGTTTCACATTTTTTCCGAATACGTAAATTTTAACTCAAGCGAGTCGTTTGTTTTTTTGTCGTAATATAAACAAAGGAGACAATATTTAATTCCTAGGGTGTAAATAGTATCCCCTTTGGGAGCGAATACCTTATTTTAGACCATCATTTGCTAACAACAAATATATCCACTTTTTCTCCCGATCGTAGAAAAACAAACTTTTGTGAAGGAGGAAAATGATTACGGATCCGATAGGTGCGATGGAATTAATTTTTTTTTACTTTTGACTTCACGTTCTCTAGACGCTCCAGAATATACGTACGTAATGTGCAAATGAATTGCTTTAATGTTGAGGTTTGAATTCTGAAGCACAGATTTACAAGAACTTATATCGAGCTGGAATGCAGTAAATTATCTTAAAGGAGAAGACTAAGACAGACTCGGGATTTGAGAATTTATTTCTCGTTTGACGAATGATGGACGAATACCACTAACCGCCTGAGACAATTTTTCCTCATACAATTATTCTTTATTGTTCCCTATCACACAGACCTTGCGACTCCGAATTCTTTGCAAATTTTCATAAAAGAATGTGCAGTTAAGTTTTGCAGTATTGAAAGATATGCAAGTTTCCTACATTAGTGATATTTATTAAGTATGCATTCATTCAGTGATACGGTTTATCATAATAATGGAGATTTTCATAGTCATTTTATTCTCATAGTTTTATCTATAGTTCATGAAATGAATCTATATCTATAGTTGATGATGAATTTTTTTCTATTGTTGAAGCAACTCGTGGAAACTGAAACACCTCGTCAGCGAACACTTTTGTTGTTCGCGTTTTAACGAGTAGTATATGAGTGAGGATGTTTTAACAAGTAGTATGTAACAAGTAGTAATGAGTGAGTACAGAAGTGCGAGATAACTCTTCAAAATAACGTCCAACAGACTATACGTTGTTATGATCAAATTTAGTACTTTAACACAATTAAAATACACTCTTCCAGATCACAAAAAAATTAAAAAAACATTTTCCACTCTTGTGTACTCAATTAGATAAAAATTTCTGACCCATTGAAAAGAAGCCCAGGCAAATAATTTGGAGCAAACACACACGCCTAACAATAATCCTTCGCACCCAGGTCATAAAAGTATCATAATACATTCAGCAACATACCTAAAATATAATGTTCTATCCGGATTTAAATTCATCTTCCCCAGTGAAATGTAATAAATTCTTAAAACAAGCCCCAGCACGCATTACATTAAGTAACATAATATTAAAAAATACATTCAACCACAAAATAACTTTACTAAGTAATATACGAATATATAATTTAATACTGAGAACACGTTACTATTTATTAATGTAGAAAATATAGTTCCTTCACCAAAGACAAATACAAACCGATGTTTTACAGTAAACGACCAATGAGTCCTCTTCTGTCATTTTCAAAAAAATTCAAATAACTAATTCCAAAATATTAAATGTGCACCTAATAAATACTAATCCATACCCATTCACCAATTTACATTTACCGCCCAAATATTTATACTACACCACATGTTTTCTCTTTCTAAGAATAAAACATACAACTTTCGAGAATAAAATTCACACAACTTGTACATTCATAGATATTACCAAAGCCTTTGTAAGAGTATGCTTTTCAGGCCCGAGAAACAGCATTATTAAGGAAAACGACTACCTACTACAGTATACAAACGTAGCAACATAATATTTAGTTACAGTTGTCAAAACAAGTTATGACAACAGTTAAGAAACACATTTCTAATCGACGAAAAATAATAGAAATATTATCTCAAGTCTCATTTCCATATATTATCAAACTTGATTTGCTGTATTTGTTTTACAATGTAATCTGGTGTCGAAGTTCAGTCCAAGCTATTTGACTGATTTCGTGAAATATTTGAGATTGTGTTGATTTCATAGAGGGAGTGAAGGTCGAAAAGGTCTGAGTGAAAATATTTTGTTTACTGATTTAGACGGGTTGAGTTTTATCTTCCATTTAATACACTTAAAGTATTTACTTAGCTCAATAGACTTTCACTAACCAATGCAATCGGCTTATACAGAACAATAATCAGACCGCTGACGCTATGCGCAGGCTTAATAAGGATCAGTGCTTCTCAAACAAACAGCAATGAACTCCATATTATTCAACACATTACCCATATTTCCACATGCTTCTTTGTTCATTTAAAATAGTGAATTTCAAAAGAAAGTAAATCTATTACCCACCGCATCACCCATCTCTCGAATAATATCTGTTCAAATGTAAACTCAAGAGCTGAAGCCACTCTCTTAAACCTAGCTATTTCAACTATTTCCCAACCTGTAATAAAAAAGAGATTTTCATTAAAAGCATATCTCAATAGTAAATTTGTACGTGCTCTTCTGTAAGCCTTCTTTGTCATTGTGTCGTTAGTAGAATTAAATATTAAATAGTTTTTGAAAATTGTGTTAAATGTTTATAACACAATATATACAGGAGTCAACTGAACTAATTATACATCAACAGTAAATGAATTAAATAAATGCTCTAAACGTTTATGTTTGCGAAGCCATTGCTCTGATAACCATCTAAAAAAGTGACCTTGAGTGTACAATTGTTCTTAGATCCTTACAAATATAAACAGCAGCGACAATGCTGCTTTATTATATTTTCATGGAAAAGTCTCGTGAAGATTTCTGTATATTGTAGATTGCAAATCATATGCAGATTAGTTACGGGAGTAAGTCAATAAGTACCTATCCTTCCGTTTTCATCGCCTATACGTTGGTTATTTTGCTTTACGCACTTACTAGTATTTAGATGATAACTTTCAATTGGCTTATGTTAAGTTTCAGCGATTTCACCTAATGTTCGCTTAGTATTGTGACGAATTTATTACATGGCCCATTTTATTACATGGCTGCACGACTTTGTTTCCACAAAAAAGAACAATCTAACGTAAACAGTTCTGTTGTGATCAGAATGTATATCGAAAGCTAAAATCCTTAGTATACTTTCAGCCCAAAGACAGTGTAGTGATTCTTCTTGTCGCAGAGTTTATCTGTGGACTGAAACATTCAAAAGAAGTCAAACAAGCATGAAGGATGAGAAAAGAAATGAATGGCTATTCATGTCCTGCATTATAATGATCCCAATATTGAGGCAGTGCGTACCCTGAATTCTGAATAACCGATGACTGACTATTGATGAAGTGGGAAACCATATGCACGTTAGTCAGGTTGTGCATGTGAGTTCGCTCAGATGGATTGTCAAAAGACATTATTTTGTTGTAAATACAACACGCATCCACATGTCGTCGTCCAAGCTAATCAAAATCTGTATTTGAAGGTGGCCGAGCATCCATGATACAGATATAATCTAGTCATGTCTAATTATCATCTGTTTGGTCCATTTAAAAATGCTTATTAGGTCGAAGATTTGTCTCCAACCAACATTTAAGTAAGCAGTGTCTACGTGGCTTGTGCTCAATCAAAAATCGATTTTTTCTGAAGATTTATTTATTTATTTATTTATTTATTTATTTATTTATTTATTTATTTATTTATTTATTTATTTATTTATTTATTTATTTATTTATTTATTTATTTATTTATTTATTTATTTATTTATTTATTTATTTATTTATTTATTTATTTATTTATTTATTTATTTATTTATTTATTTATTTATTTATTTATTTATTTATTTATTTATTTATTTTACGTCAAAAAAAAAACAGTTAAAAACTGCGTATGACGTGCTATGGGGAAAAGTGAATTGTGTGCAGATATTGCAGATATCGGAAAGCTGATGCTAAAATGAAAGCGTGATGACTATGTAAAACTAGCGCCAGATAGACAGGTGTTTCTTCAATTTGGAAAAAATTCTACACGTAGTTTAGGCGCTAGTCATGTTCATAAACGGGCGGACGGACAGACGAACGGACGCTTTCAATTCGTTTTTCGGCATCAAGAACACACTTAACTGAGTTTCTGGCTACACCACGTGTAAAAGATTTTTTCTCTTAATTTATCAACTAGATTTATACACTTTATCGACATCAGGGTACGGCAATGATTCTTTTCTGCCGATATTTGCAGTTTTTTCGCGCATCATTATTATAATCTTCTCTATACTACGTATATTACTCTGTATACACGTATGTACACGAGAGAGTATAATGCTATCTTT
>BLKR01012480.1:0-19090 GCA_011170035.1 Teleogryllus occipitalis
TATTGTTATCGGAGGAGACTTGAATATTCCTAGCGCAAACTGGGAGGGAGCCGTGAGCGAGGCGAAAGTCCAAACACTTGTTAACAGACTAGTTTGGGATAGGGGATTAGCCCAGGTAGTACGGGGCGCGACGCGGCAGGACGCGGTTTTGGATGTTTACCTAATTAGGCCGAAAGATCTTTTCATAACTTGTGAAGTCGTTGAGGGAATTAGTGATCACAAAGCGGTTCTTCTTGATTTAGACGAAAATATTTCAAGGAAATGTATTGCGACAGGAACGAAAGTGCGTCAGTTCAAGAAAGCAAACGTAGAGGGGCTTCATGAGTTTCTTAGAGAAAAATACAACAACTTTCTGAGAACAGAAGGAGGTATGGAAGAGATATGGTGCGCATTTAAAGATATTATAGACGAAGCTTTGCAAAAGTTCGTACCATGCAAAACTCTAAAAAATAATCCGGATCCAGAATATT
This sequence comes from Teleogryllus occipitalis, assembly GCA_011170035.1. NCBI lineage: Eukaryota > Metazoa > Arthropoda > Insecta > Orthoptera > Gryllidae > Teleogryllus > Teleogryllus occipitalis. The sequence goes on from BLKR01012480.1 coordinate 471, forward strand.
ATAATTCAAAAATTAGGCGTATGAAGAGGATAACGAGAAATGCATTTAAAAACCGAAAACGCAGTACCGAGCATATGCATATTTTTAGAAATTGTTCGAAAGAATTAGAGCGAGAAAAGAAAATTGCTCAGGAGACGTATTTAAAAAACATTCTAGACGAAAAGGGAAATAACTGGTCAGGATTTTACAAATATGTCCGTAGAAGAAAGGGAAACAAAGAGTATATCCCAGTTGTTCGTGAACATCAAAACACACTCATCACAGGCGACCGGGCAAAAGCTAACGCATTTAATAGGTATTTCAGTTCGGTTTTCAAAAGCAATACGAACCATCCACTTATTCAAAGGTATTCGGTTACAAATCAATTTAATATTGAAGTAAACGTTCTACGTAATAAAGTAAAATTTATGAAAAATGGTAAGTCAAGGGGGCCAGACGACATTTCTACGGACATAATTAAACTAGGAGGAGAGGCAATATTACCGTACTTAATTAGAATATTTCACGTGTCTATGAACAATTCAAAAGTACCTGAAGATTGGAAATTAGCTTTTGTAGTACCAATCTTTAAAAGTGGGGACAAAACTATACTAAGTAATTATAGGCCGGTAAGTCTCACGTCAGTGGTCTGCAAACTTATGGAGCATCTAGTTGCGAGTTACATTAAGCAAGAGTGGGAAGTCAAAAAATGGCTCTATCATGGCCAACACGGATTTAGGACTAATTATTCATGCGAAAGTCAGGTAGTAACGCTATTTCAGGACCTAGCAGATGAAATTGACGCGGGCGGGAGAGTAGACGCAGTAGTTATAGATTTTGCCAAAGCGTTCGATGTTGTTCCACACGACCGACTTGTTCAGAAATTAATAAATTCAGGCATCGATCCCAGGGTGGTGGCGTGGATTAGCGAGTTTCTGCGTGACAGGAAACAGAAAGTCCGAATTGGGCAAGAGTTATCTTCCTGCGCAAGCGTTACGTCAGGAATACCGCAAGGGAGTGTCATTGGACCTCTTCTATTTCTAGCGTTCATAAATGATTTGCCAGCGCAATTAATTTCAAATGTTCGGCTATTTGCAGACGATTGCATAATATATCGCATTATAAATTCGAAAGACGATGAAAATATGCTGCAACGGGATCTTGATGCATTATCTTACTGGGCGGAAAATAATGGTATGACCATAAATAGTTCTAAAAGCAAATCTATCACTTTTGGCAGAGGTCACAATTACAGCGTAACAAATTACCGTTTAAGTAACGACATTATTCCGAGAGTTTCTTCGTGTAAGTACCTAGGTATCCATTTCGATAGTAAATTAAGCTGGAAAAATCACGTAGATTTTGTTGTAGGGAAAGCGTGGAGATCTCTTCATTTTGTAATGCGTATCTTAAAAGAGTACAGTAAACGCGAAGGAAATTGCTTACTTGTCGCTTGTTCGTCCGATAATGGAATATGGAGCAATTTGTTGGGATCCGCACAAAATTATGCAGTGTAAGAAGTTGGAAAGGATTCAGCGTAGAGCAGCTAAATTTACTTTCAGGGACAAGAAAAGGATAGGGTGGGATTCACTCGAAAACAGGCGAACATTGGCAAGACTTTGCGCCTTGTATAAAGCTTATAGCGGTCATCCAGCTTGGAAAGAAATTAAACGGCGGCTAAATTTTCCTACGTACATCGGTAGAGGTGATCACAGGCACAAAATAAATTTAAGACCGCAGAGAACGGATGTCGGGAAATTTTCTTTTACAAATAGAACGATAAGAGATTGGAATAGATTGCCTGCAAAAACCTTTGAACCTCGAAGCGTTCAACAATTTAGGAAAGTAATTTAGGGCATTTCTAAGTTTGAGGTAGTTAACTAGGAATATTAAGTTATACAGTGAAGTGAAGTGAAGTGAAGTGAAGTGAAGTGTTGTGCAGTGTAGAGCAGAGAAATAATGAAGGTGTTTTTTAGTGTAATAGTGAAGTGAAATGAAGTGAAGTGTAGGCAAGTGCAGTGCGGTCTTCATTGTTTAAGCACTCAGTGCTGTTTTAGATTGACGTTTCTTTTATCTTTTAGGTAATTTAATGTTTGTTTTTAAGATTCAACAGTTTTTATATTATTATTATTATTATTATTATTATTATTATTATTATTATTATTATTAATATTATTACTATTATTATTACGGTTATTATTATTACTATTATTATTACTGTTATTATTATTATTATTACTGTCATTATTATTACTATTATTATTATTATTATTATTTTAGCATTATTATCAACATTATTATGTTATTTGCATGAAAATTAATATCTTACTTATGTAATTAACTGCCACCGGGTCACACCCAATTGCAGTTTAAATAAATTTATCTTTATCTTTAAATATTTGTTATAATACTTAATATTAGTGATAGTAGGATTATTGCATGCTCGGCTTGTATTGTACTCCTTTATTATTATTGTTATTATTATTAATATTGTTATTATTATTGATATTGTTATTATTATTTTTAATATTGTTGTTATTATTAATGTTGAGTGTTATTATTATTATTATTATTATTATTATTATTATTATTGTTATTATTATTATTGTTATTATTATTGATATTGTTATTATTATTCATATTATTATTAATGTTAAGTGTTATTATTATTGTAATTATTGTTAATTAACTGCCACCGGGTCATACCCAATTGTAGTTCAACAATAAATGTATGTATGTATGTGATACATATCGGTATAAAGGAGCATTCCAGATGATCTGCTACAGTTTTTGAGTCATCTGATTTGTTTATAACAGGCAACGCTGTTAACCTCAATGATAGGAGATCCCTTGGCAAATTACTGGCGGTGCGCAATCTCGCATCTTCGTCGCGTTACATCCGCGCGCGTCTCGTCGCGCTTTGCCGCCGCCGCTGTGGCGTTGCTCCGCGACTGCATGCGCGACGCGTCGTTCATCAAGCAGTCGTAAACGGCGCACCTGCCACAACCACCTCGCACCGCACCCTCACAGCGCCGCGCTGCGCCGCGCCGCGCCGTCCCTAGCAGCCTACCAATCGACTCTGCGGACAGACTGGCCAAGAACTGTGGGCACCGTTGTGATGTCGTTGATCAAAAGAAAGAATTTTTCAGGGGCGCGAAACCTGGAATCTCTGATGCCCAGACAATTACGAGTGTTTAATTTCATTTCACTTCATTTTTGCAGTATTTCTGCCATTTTTACGAATATTTATATCTGCGATGCCCTTCTCTAATAAAAAATATCAAAAGACATGGACAGAGTCGTCAAGAGAAGATGAAACCACGGATATTTATAATTTCGACATTCTCTGTATTTTTTCAAGAGTGAAGAGATAGAGAAAATTTTGTTTGACAATGTTTGCGACACACTATACCAATGATCTCTCTGACAAAATTCCATTGACGGTGACAAAGTGAAGATTGTCAACGTGAGAAAGAGAAGTTGTCATGTTAACTTATTCAACTTGCTTTACTGCTTCCCAGAAATCAAACGATATGAAGGTGACTAAGAAAAGGTGGCACTCTGAAACGTGAAATTATCATTTCTTTCAATAGTTGTGTAGCCCTTTTAATAGTAACCTTTTGACAATGAAATGTCCTTAATTTGTTTTTCCCATTACAATTTTTCAATTTAAAAGTTAGTTCCTGGTAAATTTGAAGGTCCACATTATAGAATCATGACCGGTATCTTAAAACTGTTCCAGGAATGGTATTTCTGCATATTAATGTTACAATCTTTGTCAATGTTAATTTAATCTCCTTCGAAGTAGGACCCTTCATTCAGCACCCACACACTTTCTCCATTTCTGCCATTGCCGGAAGCAGCGGAAGAATACTTCCGGCTCTTGGAGCTGAGCCGTCACATACAATTTCTTAGAGTTCAGTATATACTAGACCTTTATATCCCGACCCTGAGCACACTGTAATTGAAGATATTACCGTGTTCACATACAAACTTATTTCAATTTACATAATGTCTCCCCTCTCTAGTAAACACAACATAGTTTTATAAAATTTCTTACACACAATGTTTTTCGGTATGCGAATGAGAAAAGTTGGCGGTTTTGGGGGAATTTAATTGATTAACCTGACTCCTAAGAAGAAGAAGAAGAAGAAGAAAAACTTGCTTCTTAGACTGTGAGGCCATTTACGCTTTCCACGACAGGATCATAAAAGGAATAAACACGCGAGAGAATAGGCGAGCCAGCGTGCGAGAGAATGAGAAAGCAAGAGAGCGAGAGGGAGACTGAAAGAGGAGCCACAGTGAATGACGTTTCTTGCATAACTTCCAGACGTATCCGCCCAAGATCCCTTGATACCGCCACGAAATTCATTTTGAAGGGTGTTGACCCCTGTGGTGGCTGCTCATCTGCCAATCCAAAGCCACCGCGGAATGCGGAGCGTCCGTGAATGTGAAGCCACCATCGAAAGTGAAGCCACCACGGAATGAGCGTCCGTGAATGTGAAGCCACCACGGAATGCAGAGCGTCCGGTATGTTTCGCGATGAGATCGGTTCTGAGAAAGACGTTCAGCATTGTTATGTCTACTTTGCACGAAGTTAAGGCGAGACATTAAAACGTTCAACACCTGCTCTCTTTACACTCTTACCGTAATAAAGCCTAACGCTTAACAATAACGCTGTAAAGCCATTTCCATTTGCGTGAGAAACATAAGTGATAAAATTAAATTGGTTTCTCGCTGAAACTATATACGTTCTAATGAAATTAACTCGAGTAAGACCCGAAACTTTTATCCTCAAACGTGAAGTAATAAAAAACTCTCAATTTCTGAAACTGAAGATAAGATTTGATTCGCTGGATACCAAGCCATATTTTAAAATTTTTCGAGGATTTAATTTCAAATTATGGTATACACAATTATTAAAACAATCTTTGATTACTGGGAGACAAAAAAATTAAGACAAAATGATTAAATAAATCATATTGGATGTTACCAGAAAATATTTGACCAGAAGGAGACGACAAATAAATAATCTGAATTGAACTGTTAATACTAATTTTGAAATACAACTTAGTCGTCTCATGGTTGAAGTTGCACAATATGCAAAGTTCAAATAATTTTAATAATATGCTATTTGTATTTACACATTTAGTGTTAAATTAAGTTTCATTTTAAAATATTTTATTAAACTTTATTTCAATAAAGGTATCTTAAATGGATTCGTTTAAAATATATATCAACTGCGCTTAAGCAAAAATTGGAAATTTCCTTATGTACAGATAATTAACATTTGAGGATTTGTCTACTCAACATTTAATTCTCACTTTGTATCTCATCTACTAAAAATCAAACATACTATTGTTAGTAAAAGATATTTACAATTTATATTCAATACCATGTGGTATCGTCATATTACACACATGAGAAGTTCATCTACTTTTAAATCCATATACAAGCTCCAGACCTTTCAAAATCGTTTCCTAAGGACCATCACCAAAGCACCTTGGTTGATACCCAATGAACTCGAGCTCGGCATACCCCTCATTACCACCAACATCAACCAATGCGCCCTTAAGTTTTACCACAAAATCCCTTCAATCCCACAAGCCCTCCACTTCCAATTAGGGAAACAAACCCCAAACAGAGCACGTATCCGCAGGAAACTCCCCAGACACTTTTTCGACCCACCCTAAGCATTCACACACCCACAACTCCTCTAATTAATCCTAACCAAAAATATAACTTGTAAACTAAACTCAATTCTGTACTTCTATATCTAATGTATTCCAACCCATTGTAAAAGAGGCTGTACGCCTGAAAGAATTTTTTTTTTAAATCCATATACACGATGAAGAGTAAATTTGTGACAGCCCTTGGAAAAGGAGCAAATGTAATATAATAATCGGCACTTAAAGTGGTGTATTTTCTACTCGTGATGAGCCTAGGGGAACAACTTGCAATAGTTAAGAGAAACGTACATGCTTCTCCGAGTCAGGCAACGTCTGATGGGCGTGAGGAGCCGAACTTGGGATGAGCGGAGGCTGCGGCTGAGCCACAGGCGGAGGCGGATGTCTCTTGTGACTGACCGGACGCGGCGGGAGACGGCTCCAGAATGTTAAAGATATTTTTGGCAGCAAAGGCGGTGAGAGCCGAACGGACCACGGAGTTCGCAGAGATGCGGGAATTCACATGCCCACTAAAGGCGACACAACGGAAATGAGAAATGAGAGCCGTGGACACATCCATTTCATTCTCTGTACCACCGGACCACGGAGTTCGCAGAGATGCGGGAATGCACATACCCACTAAAGGCGACACAACGGAAATGAGAAATGAGAGCCGTGGACACATCCATTTCATTCTCTGTACGACCGGACCACGGAGTTCCCAGAGATGCGGGAATCCACATATCCATTAAAGGCGACACAACAGAAATGAGAAATGAGAGTCGTGGACACATCCATTTCATTTTCTGTTTGATCGGACCATGGAGATCGCAAAGATTTGGGGATTCACATACCCACTAAAGGCGACACAACGGAAATGAGAAATGAGAGTCGTGGACACACATCCATTTCATTCTCCGTACGGCAATGAAAGTGGGTGTGGTAGATGATAAAACTTGCTGATCGACCATAAAATGAAGTGTAGTGGTTGAATTATTGAAGAGAAGGGTGGAAGCAATAAAGAACTTTCGCAGGAGACAAGAGGAAAGGTGACGGAAGCAAAGCAAACTGCATAGGTAGAAGCATCTCAGGAATGGCATCTTTAAGGAAGAAATCGTTATTTCTTCGTAGCGAAGTTCATCAAGAACACAGAGATAAACGAAGTCCTCATTGAAATTTTCAAAATGAGAAAATATTTCAGTAGAAGATAAGTGTTGTCAATTTGGAAAAGAATTAGAAGAAAACGAGAGAAGAAATATTGCAATTTCATTAACAATAAAAAAACTTGCCAAACCGAAATTCTTACAATATTGGGTTGAGTCGAAATAATTTGGGATGCCCAACCCAATGTGAGTTAATTCATGAAGTAATCCGATAATTCCCCTGCTCTTAATAAATGATTTAGATACAAATGCAATGTTACGTACATTCATGCATCGCTAGGATTCGCGGGAAAAAATTAAAGCAGAGCTTAAATCGCAGTGGAAATAAGTGACCTTGACATTCTGTACAAAACATTGGATCCAATCCGAATATTTAACTGCGAGATGAATGAACTTGGAATCAATGAACTCACGGACGCGGACGAAGGAAATAAATCGAAGAAAGAAAAATGAATGAGCAGTTCTCTTCCATTAAGCACCGAGGCCTCTTAAAAACGGTAGAGCTCCTTACTGAATGACGCATGGTGAGATAAACGCATGTCTTATGTATTACAGACAACTTCACATTTTACACTACTGGCAATTGCTTCCACACAATATACAACTTTTTCAGTACTTCTACCTTACATACATCGCCAATGCATTAACTAAATACTGAACTTTTGAATATACTCAAAAAAATCATTCATTAAGAGAAATGAAATCAATTCCTCCCAAAGCACTGGGAGAGACGAAGGGGTTGGGGGGGCGGACCTATGCGGTGCATGCCGCAGAGTGAGCGGGAGGTGATGGAGAGGGGCGGGACAGGGTAGCGGGTGACGGGACGGGGTTGGGGCGGAGTGTTATGGGACAGAGCGTGGCGGGGAGCAGTGAGGCGGGAGGGGATGTAATAGGGTGGGGCGTGCGAGGCGGAGCGAGGTGGGCTGGAGTGGGGTGGAATGGGGCGCGGCGGAGCTGGATGGATCGAAGGAAAGCTTGTTAGAGTGGACCGAAGCGGGGCGGGACGGGGCGTAAAGGGGCGGGAGAGAATGGGATGGCGCGGGGCAGAATGGGGAGGAGTGGGGCGGGGCGGGCGGAATGGGGTAGGCGATAAGTGCGTAGCGGGGAGGACCGGGGTGGGAAGAGGGAACGGTGAGGTATGGGGGCGGAGCGGGGCGGAGGCGGGACGGAGCGGGACGGAGCGGGGCGAAGCGGGGAAGAGCGGGGCGGAGCGGGGCGGAGCGGGGCGGAGCGGTGCCGGGTAAGACGCATGGGGCGTCGCATGGCGCGTGCGAAAGCGAAAAACGCGCGGCGCGCAGGGCTCTCCCGCAGGCGGCGCTTGTTTTCCTTCCCGGAATCCGGGAGCGCAGGAATAGCCCCGCGTTGCGACGCCGAGGACGCGGGGCGGAGCAGGTCGGGGCGGGCGGGGCGGAGCGGGGAGGAGAGGGACTGGGCGGAGAGGGGCGGGACGGACGGGGAGGGGTGGAGTGAGACTGTAGGACGGAGCGGGGTGGAGCGTGCCGGCCCGGGGGGCGGAGCGGGCCGGGCGAGGCGGGGCGGAGCGGGGCGGAGCGGGGCGGGGCGGAGCGGGGCTGGGCGGGCATCGGCAAGAGAATCATTTAAATTATGAGACACTAGGCAAGAAAGCTGTTTAATTGAAAGAAAGGGATTGAGTATCTAAAAAAGGATTCAGATATGACAGGAAAGCAAGGTATAAGAAGCACAAAATAAAGAAAAGAGAAAGGTGAGAAGAAGGAACCGCCACCAGAGGCAGTAAAAGTAGCTGTGTTGGAGTCTGCAGCTGAGGCAGAGGAGAAAGAGAAGAATGAACAAGCAATACCAGTGGCAGAATCAACCGACAGGGATGGTATGAGGAATAAGGGGATGGAATGTTAAGGTTGAAGGCGAAAGGCATCATATGGAAAATATTGTCTTTGCTCTAGCGTCGCTTATACGGTTCAGATAGTGGAGTTTCTATCTTGTCCGTTAAATCCCCATACTTCGATTCTTTTACGAGAGACGTTAAATAAATTTAATATATATTGCATTACATGGAATAGAGAATCATGAAAAAATGGAAATTAGAAAAATCAAAAGAAAATGAAAAGGAAAATGGCAGCATAATCTCATATGGTGTGGTGGTGTAAGATGGAATAAAATCATCTAAAACTTAAATTCATTTTTTCTATCAAGTTTTGGACAAACAAAAAAAAATAGCGGCAAGAGTTGAGAGCAGAATCTGTTCATTTTCAAACAAAAAATGCTAATTGAAAAGTTATTTATATAGTTTATAATAGATATATTACATAATACTAAAATACTAAAAAACATGATATTTTGCTCCATTTGGAGAGCAATAAGAAGAGTAAACTATAAAATATTAATCAATTCAAGTCATTTTTTGTTGAGATTAAAATCGAAAAGAAATGGAAAATTCCATTATAAATTAGGTAAATTTTTATTTTTCAACTAACCGTTTCACATTATCACATAAAGTAATAACTTTATCAAAACATCGGAGTGTCAAGTAATTAGCAACATCTATTAAATTACGTTGGAAAACTATTAGTTATACAAATTACATTTCATAAAATGCTTATTAGTTTCAAATACCAATCACACGCACTTAAGCTTGTTAACGTAAGTTCCTAGAGAATAAAATGCAGATTTCCTAGAGAATAAAATGCGTCCATTAATAAGCAAAATGTCTCATCATAAAACGACTCCTATGAATTTTGCACGCCCATTAGAAGACGAAAAACCTTCCTGCGCCGGGACCCCGCCGTTCTAAGTTCTCTTCTGTGACAGAAAAGGATGTGCAATAGCCTGCCACCTGTGGTGTTAGCAATAAATGTAGCGCCCAGCCAACTGAAGATACGGATATAAGTTAACAGCGATCACATTACTCACATTGAAATTGAACAACAAATATAATTTGGAATGATTAGATAAGTAGACGTCATTACCACTGATTCTCCAACTGCAATAACATACCTTACCTTCCAGCTATTTCCCTATAATTATCCTCCATATCCTTTCTAAAATATTAATCAAAATGACCCAACTATGCTTTAATATAATTCCCAAATAAGTCCAAGGCAATCTTGAAAAATTAATTTAGTTCTGTTCCAAAACATGTTTCTTGCCATCAACTTTTGAGAAACAGCATTTCCACATCGCAGCATTCAAATATAAGACCATTATATTATAGCAACCATCATCGATGTGAAGAGCCAAGCATTCGATCAAATTTGACATACAGGTCTAACCTGTAACTCACTTAAGCTAGACATCCCACGCCATCTAGTGTATTTTTATGTGGAGTGATCAACAGATTATTCATAGAAAATGTTTTTAACTTCTTTTTCACGCATGAAATTTCAAAAATTCTGGAGGACGTGTGGCCTACCGAAGCTTTTGAGTCCTTTTAGTGTTATTTCTCAACAACTACTCATTTTTAACAGTTAATGATTGAGTAGCGCTGAATATCGAAGAGAAATGTAGTCTTTTTAGAGAGCAAGTTCCAGCATTTACTGGAAAGAGAAATCATGAACTAATCTTATTGAGAAATCATGCACTGAAAATAAAATTATTATGTGAAGTTGATTAAGACGTTACAAGTAAAAATAGTTTGAATAAGAGAAAAGTTGTTTTAACTTGGATAAATTTGCTTATTAACGCAAAACTTTAAGTAGTTTTTTTACCAATTATTCTATAACATCTTACTTTTGTTTTAAAGCCTGTATTTTCTTGAAAGATTTTGTTGAGGAGATGAGACTATTGTTACTTCATTGTTATTCATTTAAACAAATGAATGTGAGCGCTGCCCCAAATCTCGTCATTCAATATGGTTATGTAATTAGATGCAATATTCGTACACGTTTCTAATGTATACGAACATTCAATTTTGAACATGCAGGGTGGTTCTTTAGCAGACAACGAGAAATTAGGTACCCAGTCCATTTTACAGTAAAAACTTGCAAGTATTCGCACGTTACATTCATCAAGAAACATTGAGGAATATTTCGGGTACGAGTTGGACCCAACAAAAAGTAGTTACACTCTTCTGAACAGAGAGTTGCACAAAAAGATTTTGTAAAAAGCACTGCATGGAGGTGACAGCGCGAAGTACGGCTAGTTTCTGCTCGACAATGCCACGAGTGAGAGAGATGGTCGATGCTGTGTTAATTAGAAAATAATCTTGAAATGTCACCATTTCTCTCTGCTCCGCGACTTTTAAGCCGCGTAAATTTCAGTTATCGCTTCCACTCTCGCCGTTGGGCGCCCGGGTTTTTATCTCTTACATCCAGGAATTTGTTTGTCCAGCAAAGGTTGGGAACAACTGTTCTAAAAGACCCCCTACAGTTCTTTTTTTTTGTGTGCCTCCTTTTGCAACAAGATAAAAGGAACGTTTTTTATCACAAAAAAGTTTCAATCCCTCGTTTTAGTGATATAGTATGTTCTTGATCACGATGCCTAAATTGAAAGAGACCTTGCGGTAAAAAAAAACAACTCAAAATTCATTTATTTGGAAACGTTTGTCTTTAATAAAAATTATTTCTTTTGTTTTGTGTCGTTTGTTAGTACTTACAAAAATTTCTTGAACTCACTGGAAATGTTTACTGAATTTCATCTTAAATCAGACCTGTAAACAATTTTAATGATCCTGTTTTTATTTTTATGTGAACGTTAATATTATTCACCATTCTACGTTCTTCCAATTTGATATAAATTACAAACTCGTCAAGCTTTTGCTCATGCTTTTGGGAAGAAATTAGTTAAAACTGCAACATTGTGCATTAAACATGCGTGTTGCGGTGTTAAACGATTTGTCATTTAGTTGCATTTGTTTCTTTGTGGAATCTCAGAAAAATAATTCTGTAGGGAATTAAGTTTATGGTGAAACGGCATAAATGATTTTCATCGTTAGCTGGCGCTGTATAAAGTTCTATTCGTAATCCTCAACCGGTCAGGGCTGAACGTTTCGCGAGAACCTGCCGCCAAACAGCTGAACTGATGGATCCGCTTTCGACATGAGAGACTGCGTGAATGTTCTCGATAAAATTGGAGGTTCTTATTTTTCCCTTTTGATAGAATATAGTGTTTATCCAAGAGTATTCGATTACTGTAATATTTAACACTAGTGGCTCACAGCGAAAATTTAAAAAAAAGGAACTACGAAAGAACAGGCAACGTTTTAATCAGTGAATGGCGTGCCTGACGGCTAAGAATAGGTGGGATGTCGAAGGTAGGAATTTTATTCCTCTTTAGGAGCGGCACTTGGAATACTAAACGTTTGGAGGAAACATGTTCGATGTCAGATTTCAAATTGCTCCCAATGACTAGGCACAACTGGTTCCTGCTTTTGGTTCTAAGTACTTCTAGTGTGAAATGTAGCCATAAGCTTTTAAAATACGATATCTTTAGGGCAGACTTTTAATTACTATATACCCTGTTGAAATTTTTTATTAAGGGTTTATCAGGAAAATTATGAACTTGAAATATTAATTAATGAATTTCAACGGTTCATTCTACCAGCCTGTTTTAAGATTAGTGCAACACTAAAAATAAATTTTAAACTATAAAAATGAACTAAGATAAAATATTCATTATTAAATGACCGTGCAAAACATAAAAGAAATACGGTTGAAACGTTTCAATTCGATAAACTATTTACTGGTTGAGTAGCTTGTGTTATTTGAACATTGTACGATTAATTTGTGAACCAATTAGAATCTCAAATCTATAGATGACCTAGAACACTTAATTCTATAAATGAAAAAAGTCGAAGTCCTTTTAAAAAAATATTTATTATGCATTTCCCATGCGTATGGAGAAATACTTCAAAATCATTTTAAAGTTAATCGTTTCGATGCAATCGACATTCCCACTTACTGAACATAGAAGAGAAACACATGTTTTACGCTAGGATTCACCGGGCCTTAACATTGCCATGTGCTATTCGGGATGGCAATGACGATCTTTCTTAATATTATAAACAATGTCTTATTTATAAAACTAGTACTGCTATCGCAGCACATACTTTCTCGCATTACTTTACACTTTTGCGATTTTCAAAAATTCAGAGATCAACGAAATGAAGACCTGTACCTTTTGTACGCCACCCCGTGCTATATCCGTCGAAAAACATGAAGAAAAAATTAGTTTGAGTAAAATATTTCGTTTATAAATTGCCTTAACTCCAAGTAGAAATTACGCTAAAATTAGTAGTTTAAAAATATATGAGGCGTTATTTACATATTATTGTTAAGAAAAAATATTATTATTTATTTTTTAAGAAAAAAAGGTGATTATTTTTTAACAAAATATTTTGTTTAAGAAAAGGTTTGTATCAGTAATATTGTACTTTTACAATTCGAAGTTTTTACAATTTTGGAAATTGCCAGAGTGTTCGCGGAAAACTGACAAGCCTAATTTTGTTATCGCCCTTTGATACATACGAGGACACTTTTAAAAAATGGAGCCGCTTCTCAAAAAATAATTGTTTAAAAATTACCTACACCATGTATCACGCAAAATTACGTGAAAACTACTCGTATTTCTAAAAAATCGTGAATGATTGTACTTCACGATTTTAGTTTGAAAAACATATTTTATTTAGGAAAAAATGTCTATTTTCAATATTGTAGCTTTATCAAGACGGCAAACAAAAATGAAATTTTGAATTTTTCGAACAATTAGAGATCTCAACGCAAATTAGCCCCATGCATTTTTTTAGGAATTCTTTACTCTATCCAAGGAGAAAGCTTATTATATAAATTTGGAGTCATTTTCGAGAAAATTTTGAAAATGTTGAAGTTTCATGTAAAGTACCTCCCAAAATCAAAACATCCGTTTGAAACTCCCAAGACCTTGGGTTCGTTTAAGTCAATCCAGGAAAATGAATTCTGGAAAAAATTATCTGAACGGTTTAGGCGCTAGCTTCGACAGTCAGATGGATGTTTTGCCGTCAATTGATATTGCGACATGAAGGACCGACAAAATATGGATTCTGACTACAGAACGTGTTAGAAGAAGTGATTTGCTACATATAGGAACAATATATACACTTTTTCTTAACTAGTGTCCAAAAAGAAGATTTTTTTTCTGTCGAAAAATCGCCGATTTCCGCCGGATCATTTCAATACTCTTTTTTTATTACCCACGTAGTTAGGCGCGAAAATAAAACGACCAATTTACATCGTGAAACAAAAGAAATCCTTCGATTGTCGTGAAAGAGCTGTACGCTCTAGCGACTGAATTAGACGCGATGTTGCGTACGCTCCCGGTACCCGCACGGTTGAGCGTGAAAGCGCGTCCAAGTTAGGCCGCTCCGTGGCCTTAACGGCATCTCCAGAGGAATAAAAACGAAAAGGAAAAACGCGACAAAAAGCACGTGAACTAAAAAAAAAAAAGACGAGCGTACGCCGCCCCGCTGATCACCATGATTGTGCACTTAATGCTGGGCTGCGGTGGCGGCGCGCACCGAGGCGGCAATGTGTGGTGACGGTAGTGACTGCCTGGAAGGAGATGGTTGCTTGTCCTCTGTGGAAGTGTCGCTAGCACTATCGGTGAAGTTGGTTGGTTGGTTGGTTGGTTGGTTGGTTGGTTGGTTGGTTGGTTGGTTGGTTGGCTGGTTGGCTGGTTGTTAGTGATTCTCGGCGGGACAACTACCGAAATCGGTAGACCCGTAAGTGTAGTGCATGTTTGACCTCGGGAGATTGCGGTGATCTTCTCCCGCTGGATGACGAGATCCGGCGCCGACCTACCGCCGGCTAATGTGGTTTCCTCCAACCTGATACTTCCCACCATCGGGGCACCGCCCCAGCCGGGACAAGCTGTAAGCACCCGGCCGGTCTCCCGGCATGAGGCACTGCAGTGAAGATGCGAAGATGACATTTGTATTCAAGCATCTAAAAACATGCGATAGTTGTATTTTAGCATCAAAACACTTGACTCAGAATGGCAGAGAATATGTAAAGTTGTGGAGAAATTAGGGAAAACGAAGTAATATTTTGTAGGAGATGGAGATATTGTTGGTTGGTTGGTTAGTTGGTTAGTGATTCCGGGCGCGTCAACAGCTTTGGTCATTAGTGCCGCAAGTGTCGTGATTTTTTTTCCTCGAGAGATGGCGGTGATCTCCCGCTGGATGACGAGATCCGGCGTCGACCAACCGTCGGCTAGCGGGACATTGTTGGTAGAAAACGGAAAGAACGAACAATAAAATGACAGTTTTGGGCAAATATCACAGTAAAAACGGGAGTGATAAGCGGTTTTTGTAAAGGCGCTTGTGACTGTCAACATCGATAAGGAATGAAATGGAATACAAATCGTAGGAAACGACAACGGGGAACAGGAAATGGTTTGTAATTCTAGTGGTCAGCCAGTAAACCAAGCCACTATAACGAAAATAGAGAGCAAATAGTACCATAACGAAAGTGAAGAAAGAGTATGAAGGGTTTGAAAGCACATAGTTGGAGGTTTTAAAAACGGGAAGTTCAATTTGTCAACTTTGCGAGAGAGAACTAGAAGACGAGACCTCAAAAAATGATCGAGACGACGGAAAGCAAGAGAAACGAGATGGGAAAGCAAAAAGGAGGGAAGAGGATGGCATAACCGCGATAATGAGGACAAGAACGCCACGAGTACGCGAAACACATGGAAAGTACAGGGGTGTGCGGCTGGAAAAGTGGTAGTACAATAATAGGAAAGGAAGTGGCGGAAAGCTGAAGCCACGGCGAGTGCATACGTCTCCCGGGAGGAAAAAGAATCTGAGACGAAGCGATTGTAGAAGAAAGAGCGACAACAACACGTGGGCACGAAGCAGGAGGGAAGCGGATTCGCAAAGCAACAAGTGACTAGCAGACCGGAAACACATTCACGTAACTCAAATGAGCGCCCGCGGGCACTGGACGACGGCTGTCACAACGATTCATTCCAACACAGCCGTCGTCACTGTCGTAGTGTGGTCGGCATTGTCACCGGCGTTGTTGTTCGTCGCTGCTGCCACCTCCATCACACCTGCCTCCGACACCTCCGTCCTCTCCGTCGCTGCCACCGCCGCCGCCCTCGCACCGTCGTCGTCAACCGTCGTCGTCAACCGTCGTCGTCAACCGTCGTCGTCAACCGTCGTCGTCAACCGTCGCCGTCCTCCGTCGCCGTCCTCCGTCCCCCGTCGCCGTTCCCCGTCGCCGTCCCCGTCCCCCGTCCCCCGTCGCCGTTCCCCGTCGTCGTTCCCCGTCGCCGCCCCCGTCGCCGCCCCCGTCGCCGTCCCCGTCGCCGTCCCCGTCGCCGTCCCCGTCGCCGTCCCCGTCGTCCCCGTCGACGTCCCGTCTCGCATCATCCCCGTCCCGTCCCGTCGCCGTCCCGTCGCCGTCCCCGTCCCCGTCGCCGTCCCCGTCGCCGTCCCCGTCGCCGTCCCCGTCGCCGTCCCCGTCGCCGTCCTCACCGCCCTCGCCACTCACACTGCCGTTCCCGTCGCCATCCCCCTACCACCACCATCGCCTCCGCCACTGTCAGCGCCGCCACCTCGCCACCGCCACCCCCATTGTCACCGCCATCGCCATCGCCACCACCGCCACCGCCACCGCCACGGACACCACCATTGTCGCCGCCACCGCCACCGTCCGCGCCGCCGCGCCGCCACTGCAAGCTCAAACACTCCGCGGGGGCCGCACGACCGAGCAGACGCGATCCGGATGTCCGGGTGCCCACAACCCACGTCTTTTTCTGCTTGTTCGTTTGAGTTGTCTAAGTCGGCAGTTATAGATGGTTCTTTAATGAGAGGGGTGACTGGTGACAACAGGATAATTACTGGATCATGAACTGCATATGTGCATGAACTCTAGATATGCTTTATATTACGCTTTTACATTTTTTGTGTGTTAATTTTGGTTTGTAGCACACTTATAAACAGTGCGATATTCTTTAAAACTATACATGATGGCGGAGCAATAGTTGGTGTCACGCATTAAAGATTATTAGCACGTGACATAAATTAAAAATAAATATAAAATACGCTGAAAGTGTTAATAAAAGTTGTCATATTTACTTCATTAAAATTAAATTTATTTCTTGAAATTGTAGAAAAAATGATTTCGAAGAAATCGATATTCGTTTGTAAGTGATATTTTCACATTCCCATCAAAACTACACGGCACACAATTTTGATTGTTATCTTGAATGTAATTCCACAACAGGATATTTAATCGAATCCAAACCATTTATTTATAAAAGCTGAAAACATCCGCAATAAGAAGAATGAAGAAAACTTGAAGTGGGTGGAAAATTGCTTTCGAATGTAGGTCATGAAGGGGATGAGACACTTAACATGCATTCGAAGTTAGATTGCGGGACGGAAAATACCTTATAACGAGAAGTTTTCAAGAAAACAATCATCTCCAAATTACCATTTGCCTTTTACCCTCCCATGATTTGGACTTGTAATTTACCGTCGCTTTGCTCCATGTTATCACTATTTCAATAATAAAGCTAAACCTTTCCCTTCTACAAGTTTTATTTTTAATTATTTAATCTACACGAAACTTTTCAATCCATTCCAATTATTTGTTACGATAAAGTATTGCGTAATGTCTATCGTAATTCAATCCATATGAAATCCAAAGAATGTTTCTCAAACTGTTTCTTCTGCTCGTAGTGAGAAGTATTGATTTTTTTATGCAAATAACAGATAAGCAATATATCTGAAACCACACTTTCTATTAAGACATTAAGTTTCGAGCATCGATGCTCCGTACGGAAGAGTTACAGCAATCGTAACTTCTCTAATGAAATTACTCCAAATGTAGTTTGTCACAAGTAGACTACGATCGTTGAAGACGTCTACAGGATACCTCTATCTTTTTTGCCATATATATATATATATATATATATATATATATATATATATATATATATATATTCAAAAGACTTCTCAAAACATAAATTCAACAATAATCAATAAATTAACGATTCATCATCACAAACTCCATATATGCATAATACAAAAGAAGATTGCCACAGTAACAAGACAAGCTACACCACCTAAAACAAATCTCGCGATGTCAATTTTAATGAAAGTGTGACTTCCTTGGTTACTACATAGTATGACGTTTTGAAATTTATGAATGGCTTGGGAAAGAAACAAGATGAGTCACACCTCAACAAAAATCGAGAGTTGATGTGGCTTCTCTGGTCACTGTTTCAACCCCTTCCTTCGTTAACTGTTTAAGAGATTCAAAGTGGGGAAAATATTCTAATCTACTTAACCTTCACCCTACACATTCTACAAATAATGCGTGTTCTCGAAAAAACTACTCCCAAAACCTAAACGAAAATGAATGTAATTCCTAATTGGCTCTGTTATTCAAAGGAGCCAAGACGGCCTTCGTCTCCAAACCACTAAGCCAACAACATCGTGGGAGCGAGCAACGCAAATCCGCGACATGTGCAAATTGCCCCGTCGTCCGCGTCGTCCGTCTGTCGCCCGCCCTCGGACACGCCCACCCTCCCCGGGTGGCTTCGCGAGCGGCAGCCAGCGGCCGCCGCCGACGTCCAGCTCGTTAGGCGGCCGTCCCGGGAGGCCCGGGCCATCGGGCGAGACAGCGCGCGGCGCCGCCGCCGCCTCCGCCGCCGCCGCCGGCAGCTGCGCAGCGCGCGGCGGAAGTGGCGAACGGGATCGGACCACACGGAGCGCGCAACACTGCCCGCCCGCTCGCTCGCTGGCCCGCTCGCCGAGCCCATTCGCTCGCTCGCTCGCACACCCACTCGCTCGCTCGCTCGCACACCCACTCGCTCGCTCGCTCGCTCGCTCGCACACCCACTCGCTCGCTCG
>BLKR01012481.1:0-19088 GCA_011170035.1 Teleogryllus occipitalis
GTAAAAATGAGATAAATGAATAGCAACTACAGTCAGATGGAGCAGAAAAGCATCCGTGTAGGTACATGCAAACGATTCAAATAATGCATAATAATGTGCAATCTCTTTCAAATAAAATGGAATTCATCGAGGTAGCATTACAGTGTGATCTCAGTCAAATAGATGTTCTTTGCTTCACAGAACAGTGGTTATCTCATTATGATCTAAACACACTCCAAATTCCTAGTTTTTACCTTGCAGGATCTTATTGTAGAGCGAGGGAATCAAATAAAGGCCCTGCTTACGGAGGTTCGTGTATTTATGTAAGAAATAATATTGATTCTACTTTCTTGTCAGAATTCAATTTATATGCAGTTGAAAAAGTTTTTTAAAATAACAGTCGTATATCTTACTTCGCTCAAAATTATCTTACTTTGCATCTACAGGCCTCCAACAAAGCGAGCTGTAGATTATTTCAATTTCTTAGAAAATCTAGAGATAACTCTGAACAAAATTAGTAATCTCTCTTTTAAATCCATTGTTGTATGTGGAGATTTCAATATTGATTTTCCGAGCGAATCCCACGAAAAAGAGCAGTTTCTCAATTTAATTCATTCTTTTAATTTAGATATTACAGTGAACGTACCTACACGGAATACTCTTAAATCACAAACAGCAAGAGATCAAATTATAATTAACAAAATCACAACTAAATATGAAATAATAACGAATAATCTAGGTTACAGTGATCACGATGCACAAATTCTTACGATTACTTATAACATGAATACTGACACAATAAATAAAACACGCATGTGCAAAGCATTTACTACAGTTAACAAAAAATTATTTACGGACTACTTGCTGAAAGAATTGTGGGAGGCAGTTTATAACGCTATTAACACAAATGAAAAGTATAATTTATTTTTCTCAAAGCTTTCATTTCTCTTTAATGCATGCTTTCCTATTAAAAAGAGAAAATTAAACATTTCAAGAAAAAGTAATACTTAGATCACACAAGGAATTAGAACATCGTGTAAAAATAAACGTACTCCCTACTTTAATTCTAAACATCATAACGTATCACCCGGTTTCCATGTCTACTTCCGATAATCTAAAAGGATTTTAACGAAAATAATAGTTCAGGCAAAAATAATGAAAAATAATGAGGATATTTTGAACGCTAGAAACAAAACTAAAGTAATGTGGATCATCGTCAAAAATACGACCACGTCATCACAACATTTCGTACAGAATGTTGTTTTAAAGGATAATGAAAGAGAAACAAGTAATCCAGAAAACGTTGCGAATCTCTTCAACCAACGCTTTTCTAGAATTGCGGTTGATCTCACGCAGGGACTAAAACCACAAAATTCAACATCATATGCCTCCCAAAAAATTTCGGCACGATGTATATTTACGAAACTTCTTCTAACAAAATCCTCAGAATAGTCAATAAACTAAAAAATAAATATTCATCAGGTTTAGATGAATTTCCGTATTGTTTATTAAAAACGTGTGCACCTACCATTATACACCCATTAACTCACATTTTCAATGCTTCCTTGTGCACAGGAATATTTCCAGATACTTTCAAAACAGAAAAAAATAAGCCACTTTTTAAAAAAGGAAACAAAAATGAAATTCAAAATTACCGGTCAATTTCTCTTTTGTCAGTTTTCTCAAAAATATTACAGAGGCTTTTCTATACGCGAATGGAAACTTTTCTCAGGAGAAACGAAGCGTTTTCAGACTCACAACATGGTTTCAGGAAATCAAAATCTACGGAAACTGCCATTTTTTCTTTCCTTAAAGATGCTGCTTCATCAATGGACCAAAATGAAGAGCCCATTGGGATATTTTTAGATCTTTCGAAAGCTTTTCACGTTATTAACCATAACATCTTGCTCTCAAAATTACCTTCTTATGGAATTCGTGGTATTGCCCTAGATTGGATAACGTCGTATCTTAAACACCGATCTCAAAGAGTAGAAATACCGTACTGGCACGAAAGGGCATTATTTACTTATCTCTCCAATTCTTTGCCAATTGAACATGGGGTCCCACAAGGTTCAATCTTAGGTCCTATCCTCTTTCTGTTGTACGTAAACGATATGCCCTCATCTATTAAAAATGGAAGAACAGTTCTGTTTGCCGAATGTTCTTTGCAAAAAAAGAAACAATAAATAGTACAATTTCAGAAGTTTCAAATTGGTTTTGTAATAACAAATTAATAGTTAACGAAGGAAAAACTGTCTCAATGCAATTTTGCGTTTCAAATCGGCAATCGTATGCTCCATTAAAAATGAACAATATGCAATTAGCTGATGTTATGGTAACAAAATTTCTATGTCTCTCAATTCAATCAAACCTCAAATGGAATGTACATATAACAGAATTAAACACTAAATTAAGCTCATTATGTTATGCATTCAGAATTCTTTCTAATTCTATCAGCCTTCATGCAGCTCGTTGCGTGTATTTTGTAAATGTACATTCCCGCCTGAGATATGGCATAATATTCTGGGGAAGCTCATCCTTTAGTTCCCAGACATTTCGATTGCAAAAGAAAATTATCCGAATAATGAAAAAATCCCATCCACGTGATCCGTGCAAGCCTATTTTCATTGAGCTTGGAATCTTTCCATTGCCTTGCCTATTTATTTATGAGTCTGTAGTATTTGTCAAAACTGACTTACTGAACGGTGGGAACTTATTTTCATGTAATACTGATATTTATAGTTACAACACTCGACGTAGAAATCATGTTCATCAAGAGTCAGTATCAACAGCTCACTACAAGAAATCCACATACAATACCTGTACGTTACTTTACAACGCTCTGCCAGATGAAATTAAAGAATTAAAATTGGTACACAAATTTAAGTTGAAAGTAAAATCATTTCTGCTGCAAAACTGTTTCTATACAATTAGAGACTATACTGATCGTCAAAACGAAAAATAATGTTTACTTTAACAAAAACATGATATAGTATAATGAATTAGTTTACATTTGCATTGTATAATTTTAAAAAAAGACTCAATATGCCTGTAACAAATAATGTACTTCCGGGTCAATGACCCCCATCTCGATCAGGTTTTTGCCGTTTCCCTGATCCATTGAGAAAATGCTGAGATGGCCCCTTGATTTGCTTCTGGACGTAAATGTAGCTTCACTATGCGCACGTTTTGTTGAACTTTCCTTTTGCTTGTAGTGTTAGTAGAGCTTAGGATGAGTTTCTATTTTGTTAACAATACAGAAAAATCAAGTCTGTTCGTTCCTTTACCGTTAAAAATAAGTTTTCTATAATTTGGCAACGAAAATATTTATTTTTTGAAATGTTAATCTCTCGCTTTTTAAAATTTGTTATTATTATTATTATTATTATTATTTTTCATCTTTCAACTATTAATAGTTAAATTGTTGGGAAGGGACTCTGAAACTCAAGACAGCGTGCGCAGATGATTTTCTCCCCATACGTCACATACAGTTTTTTACTAAATAAATGAATAAATAAATAAATAAGTAAAAAATAAATAAGTGTTCTAACTAAATAGTGGTCGCTACGGCATTTTACTTCCCTTAATACTTTTACGTCTTGGCATCCTGGTAGGTTGTGTGTATATATTAATGGATATCTTTGAATCTATAGAACCCTTTCATGATTTTATGATCCATCTGACTACACAAATTTATTATTATTCTCTCTCCATTTTTATTACCTTTTTACTTGTTATCCATATTTACCCACTATATTATTATGTTAACTTCTTGTTCGGGCATTTAAATCATCCATTATTAGAATTTCCTTGCTTGAAGGAATATCTTCTAATATTGCCACTAGTTCACCTTCAAATGAATCTTCTAAAAATCTTCTGTTACATCTTTGCATATGGAGTTGGATATGGCGTTGGAGCAAATGCTGATACAATTACCATTGTATGACCAAATATATCTAACTCCACTGTTAGCAGTCTCTAATTAATTTCATTCAAAGTTCTTTTATTCTTTGTAATTTTTTTGTGGACTGATACTCCAGATTTAGCCATTTTGCCTTCGTTTACTATAAATATGGATATAATTACTGTAGTCTTCACTTTCCCTTCTTTTCTTCTTAGTTTCCATTAGAGAACAAATGTCTATACTTAATTTTTTCCATTGATTCAATACTTCTTCATATTTCTTGCTAATACCCCGTAAATTCCTCGTTGCCATTTGCATTGTTCGGTTTCATTGCTTAAGTCGTCTTCGATTGGGTCCGTTTAAAGGCTTAGAGTTTTTAACTGTTTATGATTTGTACGGGTTTTTGTAACTGTTTACGATTTGTTTATGATTTGTTAGTCCTTCCAAAGAGTTTCATACGAAAGACGTCTTTTCCTTTCTCTCTGGAAGCCAGCCCGTAATTTTTACAGAAAAAAATATCATAAGTCCGACGCAGAAGGTTTTTAACGCTCTTTGCTGTTAATTAGCGCCAAGGAATTGTTATAAATGATAGAATTTCAAGTACGGCGTCAAATTTGGGTTGTTATGATTTGTACAGGAATGGGGTGTTGACCCATAACCCATAACCTCCAACTTGGCAGGCCAGGATTTTTTCTTTTGTTTTCTCCCCTATCTTTGGGTCTCCTGCCCCTCCTGCAAGGCAGCAGGTTGAAACCGGAAAAGAAGAAAAGCATTCAGAGATAGAAAGAAAGGAGCAAGAAGAAAGTATAGAATAGAATAAGGAGTGTTGGCACATAGGCGGCCAAAATTATTTCAAATTTGACGCCGTACTTGAAATTCTATCATTTATAACAATTCCTTGGCGCTAATTAACAGCAAAGGGCGTTAAAAACCTTCTGCGTCGGACTTATGATATTTTTTTCTGTAAAAACTGTGGCTTCCAGAGAGAAAGGAAAAGACGTCTTTCGTATGAAACTCTTTGGAAGGACTAACTGCTTTGAAAAGATGAACTGCTTTCATAGACGCTCGCGAGATTGCGCCAGTTCCTGGGAATCCGCATTGTTGGCACTTCTGGGAATCAAATGCATTTCTTAATATGACGCTACCAGTGTCTTTGTCGGAGAATTTTTCATCCGAGCATTTTCACAAAAGATCGTCTCGTCAGAAAAAAGGCATAGTAGTAATTCACATCCTGGCTGCATTGAAAATATAGATTTGGAATGTTGGTAGCGGGGGTTACCTTACAGCTGTGAAGATTCCATGCACAGAGGTATTTTGGCGCGTAAACTAGGGTGAAATTGTATTAAGCCTGAATTACAGAAAACAGAAAACAATCCTCTGTTTGCCTAAAAGAGGTAACATTGACTATTTCTTCAATATTTAATAATTCTTACGCCGAGGTAAACTAATTGTTCTTAAATAATTGTCTTTCAAACTTTTTCATTGTGCCAAGCTGGGAAACTGCAGCATGGTTGTAGACAACCCAATTTAGCTTCTGTGGCTGTCCCAAAACTCGTATGAAGCTATTTTGCAGCCTGAACAGGAGAAGAAAAGAGGAAAAAATAATGAATCTCTAGCCCTCAAAACCTAATTGTCTCGGGGTCGAAAAACACAAGTGATGAAGATTGGCCCAATAGAAAAGAATAAAGGAGTATGGCACAAAGGAAGAATAGCCATGCATACATGCAACACACTACCACACGTGCTGGGAGACCGGTCGGGAGCTTAGAGCCTGTCCCGGCTGGGGCGATGCCTCTCTGGTGGGAGGTAACCGGTCCTCTCTACTCTACTCGACGGTAGGTCGGCGCCGGATTTGGACATCCAGGGAGGGAAGATCACTGCTACCTTCAGAGTAAAAACATGTAATGCATTTACGGGACTATTGACCTTAGCAGTTGACGCGCCCGGAATCACTATCAATCAATCAACCTACCACCCTAACAGCAGTCAGTCCATCTGTGGACAAAGTAGCGTATAAACCGTTCAGCAGATTTTCTCTCAAATTGATATTCCATGGTTGATCTGAACAGACTGGAGGTTTTGAGAGTTTCTAACGGACATTTTGATTGTTGAGGTTTTTTTTACACGAATCGGATATGCACATTTTTTGCCTCTGCCCGAATTCGACCCACGAGGTACTTGTTAAGCGTGCTGGTATGAGTGCCGGCACGTTAACTCTGATTATCTGGGGGCTGGGATTCGGGTCTGGGAGCCAAAACAAATTGGTGAAACCCTAGAAAATACTTTCTCTGGTTTATGTAGTAGTATAATATTGTGGACCATCCAGAAACAATGCGAGAAAGCATGTGCTTTGGTAGCACCATTAGTTAATTTATGTAATTGTGTTTGACTATCTTGTACGTTGGACAAGCTTTAATTTATTAAAATAAAAATGATACATTCCTTTGCAAATCCAACACTAATAAATGTGATTATATTGCAAATCATACATACATGATCTTTTTATTTGTAACCAGTAAAATACACAATAATGATCATTGATCTTGGCGAAACGTTCTTTAGAATTACTGTATATTGTAGTCTTTTAAATTGAAAGTCTTTTGTATATCAAGCAAGCTATTGAAGTCTTTTAAATAAGAGGTGGCGAAATTTTCCTTCTCCCCGGACGGCTGACACCCACGCTACGCTACTGAAAAAAGCATTGCATTGTAACTTAAATTGAACAAGCAAAGAAGAAATTCTAAATGTCAAATCATCGAGTTTTCATTCTTGGACTATTGTTCAGAAGATTTGGAAAATTTCGTTCGAAAATTATATGAACTAATAAAAGCGACAACAAAGATCGAATATATCTTGTTAAACAATCAACAGAAGTAGCTCGTATATTCTATCTGTATTATTTCTAATTTTAAATCCCAAAGTTTACAAACGGAGATTTTACGAATTCATTTTTAGAATATAGTTGCACTGAAAGAAATGACCATCTCACTCATAACTATGGCTACGTGTCTTCCAGTTGTGGCAATTGATTTATACATTGTGACAATAATCATCACAGATGACGTGACGGTAGTTGATTGTTCATACTTCCAAGCCATGGGGATTGAAAATTACGCGGGGCCTGTAACCACCCAATTAATTCACATTACGTTCTAAGTGGTGCCGCTAGAGCGCATGGTATTTAAGTCCATACTGTGGTAAGGTTGCCCAAAGTGCTTCGGCGGGAAGCCCTTTCCTCGATTGAACGCGGGAGTTCCTGCATTCGTGAATCTATTCGGCTGTGCGTTGTGAGGTCGTATTGTGTTATAGAGCAATGCGTGTTAGTTTCTAAGCAGTAAAGAATAGACTCTTAAGTGCAGAGAAGTACTAACAAACATAAAGCTTCCTCATTTGATTGAAAAGTTTGCTGGTAAGTGTAAATACTATTACTGTGTAATGTTTAATTCGGAGAGTATACTTTCTTTAAATGTTCCGATTTCGAAACTGGTATATTTTAGAAAGATCACGTCAAGTTGTTATTAAAATAAGAACGCGGACGTTTTTCTATCCTTTCCTTTGTTCCTCACACTATATAATAGGGCCATTCCCAGAGTGTTTTATATATTCAGCCTTCTATCTTTGAGGTTAATATTTATCTCATTTGCATGTTTCCAATACCTGTCTTCCATTTAAAAAAAATGATAGCGACTATATTTTATAAAATGTACATGTTCATTTTGAACCAAATTTCTCATTTCATAATCAGAGAGTTTAATAGATTGTTTAAATAGTTAATTTTCATGTATTCTATAGTTTATTTTATTTAGGAAGCTGGGATGGATGGGTCGGAGAAAGGGTTGGAAATGAACGAGAAGTGATCTGACCAATATTACAAAATCAAACAAACAATACTTAGTTCAATTATTTTTCCAACAGTTTCAAATCACCAGAGTATAACGAGTGCACATATCAAAAAGTAGAAATTCTTCTTTTGACTTATGTCTACTAGTATTTGAAACAAGGAATGTATTCGGGAAACGATGATGCAAAGTTATAATATACATAGTTGTCTTACTTGAAAATCAATGTATGAAAAATTATCATTTTAGTAAGTAAAATCATAAAAATGTAGACTACAGTAGATATCACAACGGAAATAAAAGGATTATTTTATGATCATTGCATTATTCCAAAAGTATAAACATATTAGTATTTACATCAGAATTTTTATTTATTGCTATTTTTTTTAGAAAAAGTTCAATTCTTTTCCAATCCTGATCATGTAATTGTGAACTTCATGTAGATAGCAGGGATTAATATGCACTATAATGCTCTTCTGTTGTTAAAAAAATATCCTGACACAATTTCCACCATTGTATTGTTAGGGATGCTTTATGTTTAGGTTAGGACTGGAATCATTGAATGAGGTAATTGCTAGCGAGCAGAGGGAGTGTCAGGAAATAAATTCAGAAGTCCTGAGATTAATCGGAACAAAAAGGTCAGAGTAAATACAGAATTATGAAGAAAACAATCAACCAGCAGAAAAAATGTAAGTAATGAATTTTAGAGAACAGTAGTATGAATACAAAAATATTATTTTATGTGCGGATTCGGTGGTGTAACGGTCAGCGTACCGGACTGTTGTACCCGAGTTTGCGGGTTCAAACCCGATCGAAGCCGTGGATTTTTAAGGGCGAAAAAATCCTTCGTACGCCTTCCTTCGGAGGGGAAGTAAAGCCGGCTGTCCCATGTTAGTAGATTTACTGCATGTAAAAGATCCTCAAGCCTAAATGAAGCCTCTGAGCAAAATTGAGATCTGCCTGTTTCATCGCCCAAGATAATACCTCCTTTCTCCGCTAGGTGGTGAAAGGAGCGTAACGAAATTTGCGTGGTTAGACGGAAGAGCGGGCCTGATGGCCCGAGTCTCGCCACGTAAAATAAGGCACTAACTAACTATTTTGTTTTCTGTTTTTAGTATATACAAGAAGTTTTGAAAAGAACTGCACTAGGGAAGTATGTTCTCGCTCTTCATAGAAAGAGTGGCTGGATAACAGTTCTCGTTGTAAACTTGCTGAGCTTGTCGTTTAGACTGAATTATTAACTGTTTATACTGCATTATTAACTGTTAATACTGAGCCAATATAAAAACATTGTTAAAGTATTGAAAATATGCATTATTTATAAGTCTTACAGCTTTTACCTTAATTGGTTTTAGTAAATTTGATTATTAATTTCATTGTTTATTAATTATTATGTACAGTTTTGAAGTAGTAAGAATGGAAGGAAACATTTTATAAATATATGTATTTATTCTACTAAATTCTCAAAAAAAGAACTGTTTAAAGAAGCGAGAATTATTCTACAGAGATAGAATTTAACTCACTTACAGACGTAGATAGTCGAGTAATTATATTAAAATCATTTAAACGTAATCTTTTACAATATTGCAGTCGTAAAAGGAAGCCAGATGGCAATTCCTGTAAAGAATTGTAAAAATCTATTTATTTCAATTTTTCTATTAACGATAATATTTGTTCTTTTAGTGTGTGTTTTCAATTTATTGTTTAATCGTTTGAAAATTGTTCAAAACCAATAATTAATAAAAGAGTTATTATTAATCGTACGTTCATTGCATAACGACATTTTCTTTCCTTGCTGGCTAAATTGTATAAAGTAATAATCTACGTAAAGTAATAATCTACGTGAATCTAAGTGAAACAACGTCTTGTATATATTTTATCCACTATTCAAGTGACAATTTCTTTGAAAGTGTATGTAAAGGTATTTTGGTATGTTATTCTTTTTCAGTATTTTGTGTTTCCATGTATTATTGTCTTGTGTACAGTTATTTCATTGTGTTTTTTGTGAAGTTAAGGGTAATATAATTTTACGTAAAGTGTTTATGCACGTGTTAAAACGCAACTGCAGTTGTTAGGTAATCATGTAATTGCTAAAGGATAGATTGCAAGTGAGATAACTTTTCAATGCAATGTGTAAATACTAGATAAAATTCTATTCAAGCATTTAACAGAATATATCTAGAAGTCTGTTCATAGTTAAAATATTAACTTGCCTATGTTTTTTTTTATTACAAAAGCAGGTTAAAAGACGAACCCACTCCTGTAGGGCTGTTAGGACATATAAAACCATTCCTAACTTTTGGTGTGACATTGTCATAACAAGTCACAGGTCAAGTAATACTACTAGGTTACTTGAGTAACCCGCTGTAGGCTTTTTAGTGAATATAGTGAAATGGGAGAGCGATCACAGTATTAGCAAATTCATAGAAATAGAAATATTTTTTTCTTGCAAAATCTCCAAATCAAGGTTTTTAGAACATGCAAATTTGATAGTTCAGTGAGTGGCTATAAGCATGCTTAAAAGTTTCAAAGATATTTAAATGAACATTTAAAATGCTTGTCTATTTTGTGTAGTTATTTACATTAAAAGTGTTATTGGATAGATATTACAATATATTATTGTGAAAAGAGCTAACGTGGGTTATTG
Source organism: Teleogryllus occipitalis (assembly GCA_011170035.1). Taxonomy (NCBI): domain Eukaryota; kingdom Metazoa; phylum Arthropoda; class Insecta; order Orthoptera; family Gryllidae; genus Teleogryllus; species Teleogryllus occipitalis. The sequence continues at coordinate 10,370 of BLKR01012481.1, forward strand.
TTCATCAGATTCTCTTAGATTATTTCTAAAAGAAAAGGAAAAAATTAATTATAATTTTAGGGACTGTAGTTGTATGTGTTATGTACAAGATTGAAACAACAACAGTTCTTTCACAAAGTTTATTTCCAGAAAACCACAATCCAAATCAAAGCCGTTATACAATCCAGGTTCCAGTCCGCCAGAAGAAAACTAACCGTAGACACAAGCACTTGATCGCAATCACACTACTCCTAGGCACTTACTCGTCACTCTCGAACTGTTCCAACTCTGCCTACCGCCCCGGGCGAGGCCCTTTGAATATGCCCCCTGAGGCATCAGTGCGAGTCTTCTACTCCCCACCTCCAAGGTGGAGCAAGGAGGGGAAAGGCTTCTGCGATCGTTGGGCCGACACGGCCCGCTGACCACAGACAGACGCCGCCGCTCGACCTGCGCCTGGTGGCGTCTTCCCGAACTTCTCACTTCCCTGCTGGTCGTGCCCACGGCGCGACACTACCCGCGGCCACAGTGGGCCACAACCATGTTGGCCGGTACAGTGTGCCCGTTACGTGGGCACAATTGCTGTTATACACAGCAGTATGCAGTATGAAGTAATGGAAATATGAGGTAGAAATATAATATATTTTAGGATCATTGCATTGCTATCCCACAAGTAGTAAAAAAATTATTTACACAAAAGAAATTTTCTTACTAATTTAAAAAAAATAAGATTCTTTTCCAGAATCTCATTGGAAACTATTTAAAAAAATATATTCGGTTTCTTTCTTTCTTCTTCTTCTTCGGCATTTTCCCCTTAGGAGCTTGCCGTTTTCACCCTCCACAACTCTGGATCCTCCCAATCTTGTGGTTTGAGGCCTCTATCCTTCATAGCTTCCTGAATGTATTTTTCCCATTCTAAAACTGGTCTTCCTCTTTTCCGTCTCTCAGGTGGCTGCCATTTTAAGATCTTGTGTGGCCATCTGTTTTCTGACATTCTCTGAACATGTCCATACCACTGTAGTGCTCTATTTTCCAAGGTCTTCGTAATAGAACAAATTATATTCATCCTTCTCCATATTTCTTCATTTCGCACTCTGTCCTTGCGAGTAAGTTGTAGGCATCGTCTCATGTAGTCCATTTCCACTGTCCTTATCTTATCTCTTATTTTTTGTGTTTGTGGCCACATTTCTGCTCCATATAGTACTATATTTTCTACCACACAATGGAATATCCTTCTTTTGACGTCTTGGCGGATATTGTTATTCCATAATATGCCGTGTAAAGCTTTGGTTGCTTTCTTCCCCATAATTATTCTCGAGTTTATATCTGCAGCACATGTACCCGAGTTGTTTATTAAAGATCCAAGATATTTGAAGGTGTTACAGCTTTTAATTTTGTTACCATTCACGTCTATATCTGTTATTCCTTGTCCAATGCACATACATTCGGTTTTATTAAAATTTATTTCTAACCCCCATTATTATATTCTTCTATTAGCTTTCTTAGCATGTACACCATATCCTCTTCATCTTGGACAAAGATTACCTGGTCATGTCAACTATGACACTCTCTTTGATTCAACGTCGTATATAACTTGTACTTAATATAAACTAACTTATACCACGTAGACTATCTTTCAAAACTTAGTAATATAAAATAGCAGAATTAGCACATGATAAATAGCATATCTGTTCATCAGGACACTACATAAACACACGCACACACAATCTCCAGTTATATCTAAAGCAAATCGATAGCCAGGCAACCAAAAGCAAAACTGATATCAATTAACTAATACCTAATCTATTAATCTACACTAATCTAATAACATGAATACTGATACAATAAATAAAACACGCATGTGCAGAGCATTCACTACAGTTAACAAAAAATTATTTACGGACTACTTGCTAAAAGAATTGTGGGAGGCAGTTTATAACGCTATTGACACAAATGAAAAATATAATTTATTTTTCTCAAAGCCATTTCTCTTTAATGCATGCTTTCCTATTAAAAAGAGAAAATTAAACATTTCAAGAAAAAGTAATACTTAGATCACACAAGGAATTAGAACATCGTGTAAAAATAAACGTACTCTCTACTTTATTTCTAAACATCATAACGTATCACCCGGTTTACACGTCTACTTCCGAGAATATAAAAGGATTTTAAGGAAAATAATAGTTCAGGCGAAAATAATGAAAAATAATGAGGATATTTTGAACGCTAGAAACAAAACTAAAGTAATGTGGAACATCGTTAAAAATTCGACCACGTCATCACAACATTTCGTACAGAATGTTGTTTTAAAGGATAATGAAAGAGAAACAAGTAATCCAGAAAAAGTTGCGAATCTCTTCAACCAACACTTTTCTAGAATTGCGGTTGATCTCACGCAGGGACTAAAACCACAGAATTCAACATCATATGCCTCCCAAAAAATTTCGGCACGATGTTTATTTACGAAACTTCTCTAACGAAATCCTCAGAATAGTCAATAAACTAAAAAATAAATATTCATCAGGTTTAGATGAATTTCCGTATTGTTTATTAAAAACGTGTGCACCTACCATTATACACCCATTAACTCACATTTTCAATGCTTCCTTGTGCACAGGAATATTTCCAGATACTTTCAAAACAGAAAAAAATAAGCCACTTTTTAAAAAAGGAAACAAAAATGAAATTCAAAATTACCGGCCAATTTCTCTTTTGTCAGTTTTCTCAAAAATATTAGAGAGGCTTTTCTATACGCGAATGGAAACTTTTCTCAGGAAAAACGAAGCGTTTTCAGACTCACAACATGGTTTCAGGAACTCAAAATCTACGGAAACTGCCATTTTTTCTTTCCTTAAAGATGTTGCTTCATCAATGGCCAAAATGAAGAGCCCATTGGGATATTTTTAGATCTTTCGAAAGCTTTTCACGTTATTAACCATAACATCTTGCTCTCAAAATTACCTTCTTATGGAATTCGTGGTATTGCCCTAGATTGAATAACGTCGTACCTTAAACACCGATCTCAAAGAGTAGAAATACCGTACTGGCACGAAAGGACATTATTTACTTATCTCTCTAATTCTTTGCCAATTGAACATGGGGTCCCACAAGGTTCGATCTTAGGTCCTATCCTCTTTCTGTTGTACGTAAACGATATGCCCTCATCTATTAAATATGGAAGAACAGTTCTGTTTGCCGAATGTTCTTTGCAAAAAAAGAAACAATAAATAGTACAATTTCAGAAGTTTCAAATTGGTTTTGTAATAACAAATTAATAGTTAACGAAGGAAAAACTGTCTCAATGCAATTTTGCGTTTTAAATCGGCAATCGTATGCTCCATTAAAAATGAACAATATGCAATTAGCTGATGTTATGGTAACAAAATTTCTATGTCTCTCAATTCAATCAAACCTCAAATGGAATGTACATATAACAGAATTAAACACTAAATTAAGATCATTATGTTATGCATTCAGAATTCTTTCTAATTCTATCAGCCTTCATGCAGCTCGTTGCGTGTTTTTTGTAAATGTACATTCCCGCCTGAGATATGGCATAATATTCTGGGGAAGCTCATCCTTTAGTTCCCAGACATTTCGATTGCAAAAGAAAATTATCCGAATAATGAAAAAATCCCATCCACGTGATCCGTGCAAGCCTCTTTTCATTGAGCTTGGAATCTTACCATTGCCTTGCCTATTTATTTATGAGTCTGTAGTATTTGTCAAAACTGACTTACTGAACGGTGGGAACTTATTTTCATGTAATACTGATATTTATAGTTACAACACTCGACGTAGAAATCATGTTCATCAAGAGTCAGTATCAACAGCTCACTACAAGAAATCCACATACAATACCTGTACGTTACTTTACAACGCTCTGCCAGATGAAATTAAACAATTAAAATTGGTACACAAATTTAAGTTAAAAGTAAAATCTTTTCTGCTGCAAAACTGTTTCTATACAATTAGAGACTATACTGATCGTCAAAACGAAAAATAATGTTTACTTTAACAAAACCAAGATATAGTATAATGAATTAGTTTACATTTGCATTGTATAATTTTAAAAAAAGACTCAATATGCCTGTAACAAATAATGTACTTCCGGGTCAATGACCCCCATCTCGATCAGGTTTTTGCCGTTTCCCTGATCCATTGAGAAAATGCTGAGATGGCCCCTTGATTTGCTTCTGGACGTAAATGTAGCTTCACTATGCGCACGTTTTGTTGAACTTTCCTTTTGCTTGTAGTGTTAGTAGAGCTTAGGATGAGTTTCTATTTTGTTAACAATACAGAAAAATCAAGTCTGTTCGTTCCTTTACCGTTAAAAATAAGTTTCCTATAATTTGGCAACGAAAATATTTAATTTTTGAAATGTTAATCTCTCGCTTTTTAAAATTTGTTATTATTATTATTATTATTATTATTATTATTATTATTATTATTATTATTATTATTACTATTCATCTTTCAACTATTAATAGTTAAATTGTTGGGAAGGGATTATGAAACTCAAGAAAGCGTGCGCAGATGATTTACTGTTTTTGACTAAATAAATTCGACAAAAAACGCAGCCAAAATATTTCTCTTAAAGTCTTACACCCTACAACCTCCTAAACATAGAACAAAAACCTATAAAATGGCGTCCTCGCTATAAATCCACAAAATATATAGATCTTTGTTTAGGCACCCGTCTCAACTGGAATCATCACATAAATAACATGACATACGTAGATGTCTTAAGACAATCATGAGTCGGTGGAATTTGTTGGGGAGCAAATCAGAAGAAAACTTACGTCGACTGACGTACCCTAACAGCCTCTAGTGATTTTGACTTCTCAAATGGAATAGCTATGTTGTCACCACATGCATGCGTTAGAGTATGTTTGCCAACACTAAGTATTTCAAGAAAGATATTGTGTCATCTGTTTTGGCATTATTTCCGCGCTTTTACCACAACTCGACGTGGTTCTCGCCAGCTGGGCCTACACGCTTTGTGCGCATGTAACAGTATTTGTTCTAGGGGTATGCATTGCGTGATTGGCAAAGATGGCCAATAATGCACTGATATTTAAGTGGCAACTATTACAGCTCTTTACTATGCACTGTGGTCCAATTTGAACAATTGCGGGGACATTGCTCTTTTGGAATTGAAATCAACTAAATAATACTTGCATTCCTAAATTTATGTGCTTTGGAATATTTTAACACTCATATCTACTTTTGGGTAATTTATACAGGATCATGTATTCGTTTTAACACGATTATTGCGTGCATGTAAGAATATACGTTTAGTATTCTCTATTTAAATCAGTGTAATAAAATGTTTCAGAAATCAGTGTAATATTTGCCTTTGTATGTAGTATTTATTCTCCTGAGTAATGACATGATTTTTTTATGAACTGAAATTTAATGTTCATGCAATATCGTGTTGACAAAGAACTAAGATTTTTCCAAATTGTTTCTTCGACATTCTCTGTTTTTGCTGTAATTTCTCAAGGAACAACTGATGTTAACAACAAATCAGAATCAGTAGCATTTGTGCTTTCAAGAAATTTGTGTTCATAGTTTGAGTGGCAGGAACTTCCATCAAAACACCATTTGGACATGATTTCCAAATTGGAATTTTTGTGCCCACTAACAACTGAACTGACAACTTCGTTCTGTTCTAAACATAAACGATATGCGGTATGATCGAGTGCACTTTGTAATTTAACGTCAGCTTTTGTCTCCGAAATAACTATATCTTTGGTGTAGCACTGCTATTTCACTTTTAACAATTTGTTATAGACCGGGTATAAGTCACAATTTCTCTCTTTTACACTTCTTTTTAATCAAATATATAGTGATTTGCTCAATTTTGCATCTACAATCAATGCCAGGGCTGTTTCTGGAGTGGCGCTATGTACGCGGAGTTTCAAGAAGCCTTATTGCTGCATGCTTGACAAAATATCGTCTATTCATACTTTTTCGGACAATTCAAGCTTCTATTCACAATCCTGAATCGATACTTCGAGGTTCCCACAACTTTGGTTTCAAGGCAAATGTTCCCGAAAATGAGCAAAATAGACCGCTGTGATAGGTGAGAGTACTCTCTGCTCCCTGTGGAAGCAATATGGCGACCAGGTCTGTTCTGCTCGCGTTTCAACAATGCCAGCAAACGGCGACTTCTTGTGAATTTTTCTTGTTCTTGGAAAGTCCGCGTCTAAACGCGCTGATCCAGACTGTGCTGCGCCCTGGTAGCGACGCAGAGAGATACTGTGTTTTTAATGTAGAATTTCATTAAGTAGAAGTTCATTTAGTATACTTTCTGCAATTTAGTTTGCGGATTTTGGAGATAATAAAGTTATCCATGATGCGCGATATTTGAAAATACACGAGATTAGCCTGTATTTTTCTCAAGGAGAGCTTATAACTGTTTATTAGAGGTTTTAGGCATCAAATTTAAATAGAATGCGAAAGCAATGAGATAACATGTAATTCAAATTCAGTTCCTCCGCACCATCACGAACGCTCCATGGTTCATGTCCAATGGTCATAAAAATTTCAGTTAGAACCTCTAACAAACCACATTATTTTTTATTCATCCATGTCTTACTAACAGACGTATTTTAATCCACTGAAAGTCTTTGTCAATACCCAACCCACAAAATGCATATTAAGAACAAATTCCCTTTCCACACTTCTTTGAACAAGTTCTAACATCTTGACCCATAGAACAGTTATCTATCTAAAGATATGTAACGGGTGCCGGCGGCGGCGTGTCCGTACACCGGCCTAGCCCGAGCCCACCGTTGTGCGGCCACTTGTAATACTTTCTACAAGCCCGGCACGTTAAACTGCTACTTGTAATAGATTGCCCTGCTCTAGCCCTTCTTATAAACAAACAAACAAACACTAGCCTCGCGTTGGGTTGCCACATATAATAATCTTCCCGTTCTCCTACTCACAATTGCCCGTCTGCTAGCTTACCTGGCCTTTTGACTCACCTGGGCGTGGTCTGCGGTGCGTCTGTACAGACGCGAGCAAGGTACTGCGCTCACGTGCGTGGATCAGTTCTAGTGCTACGTGAATGACTACGAACATATATTGATTTTACAAATCATGACCCCAAAGGTGGCCATGAAATTTATTCAAATTCCCTCTTTTCTCGTATTTTCCTTCAATTCACAATATCTAGTGCTGTAATAGCACTGGTGCCTCTGACGGCACACATTGACATAACCCAGCAACAAAAGAAACAACAAATAGATAATTCTCTTCCCACAATACACGAAACATGGACATATACTTTCTCATTCACACAGATTATTTACAACAAACAAAAAACAAATGCCATTCACACATATGATTAAAACCCCAGAATGCATTCTGTCGAAATTTACGTATTAAAAATCTATTAATCACATAACTTGATCTTCGACAGAGCGTTCTTCACTTCGTAAAAAAAAAACAAATGTCAAAATACTTTTGCTCACGTATGATGCTGCTTCCGCGAAGAATCCGGGTGTTTTGTGCGATTATCCACGCACAACAGCGCCTCCCGTTGTCGCCACCAGTTCCGGAACACACTCGCGTACGCATCACTGTTCACGTAACATGTCGGAATTCACGCTGCCACCTTTTTTCATAAATATTCCAAGTTATTTGAAAATCTCTGAGTCCCGAATTGAATTCCGCGCCACTAATCGTAAATGCAACGTCGCGCTCCCCACCGTTGCAAAATTTCTCATACGGCCACGCTCATTATCGTTTGCTCTCGCGAGTCCAACGGGCGTTGCCGAATTTCACAGTAATTCCGAAAACTTTTTTTTATGAAATTCTTTTTCACGAAATATTAAATAATTTACATGAAGTATTCCCAGTTACTATTGCAAATTCTGTCCATTACTTCCGCACTTTAAAAAAATTTCCAAACATCGCCTACGCGAATACACGTCTTGCCTCCACCAAGTCTAGGCACGTTCTGCTAAAATTTTTCCAACTTAGCATTGTTATTTTTGCTTCAACACTTTTCCCGATCGCTTGATAACTGACGATCGCGTCACTTTGGTTCTCACAAAATATTTAATTTTAACGTTTCCCGAAACACTTTATTTCCGTTTTTGTTTTAATAAAATTCTCCCGGCAATTTCCTAAAATTCGATGTTTTCCTCTTGTTTTCCTTTGGTCAAATTCCTTTTATTTTCCCTATTTTCCGTTTTTGGATGTGAAACGGAACGCACTGCAATTGTTCGCTAATCGCTTCTTCTTGCTAAACTTTTGCTTGAATTTGCTATTTGCTATTTGTTTTATTAAAATGTTGATACTTCCCGTCAAGATATTTAAATGGGATAAATTTTGCATGATGCCGCTAATTTTCTTCTTTTTCCCCCCGAAAGTCTGAATTTGATATCTTATCGCGTTCTCTTGCATTATTCGGAAAACCCTCTTCTTTATAAGCGTTTCATCGCTCCAACAATGGACTCCATTAATATTCTCCTTAACACAAATATACGAAATACAAAATTTTCAATTACTTCTTATTGCCTGACGCGATTTTACTGGGATAACTTTTAAAATGTTCCTAAATTAAAGCCGGATCTAATGTCTATGGTCAAAACTTGCACAAGTATCGGGTTCACTTTATTTTCTTCCCCAATCGGTTTTTTTTATTATGGCGCCTTTGCTGTAAATGTTTTCAAATTGTTTATTATCCAAACGCATACTATCGGGGATCGTGTAAATCATTACAATA
>BLKR01012482.1:0-19083 GCA_011170035.1 Teleogryllus occipitalis
AAAATGAACAGTGTACCATTGACTGATGTTAAGGCAACAAAATTTTTAGGTCTCAATTCAGTCAAACCTTAAATGGAATGTCCATTTAAATGAATTGAACACAAAATTAAGTTCATTATGCTACGCGTTCAGAATTCTTGCAAATTCAGTCAGCCTTCATACTGCTCGTTGTGTATACTTCGCGAATGTTCATTCCCGCATGAGATATGGCATAATATTCTGGGGAAATACATCTTATAGCTCCCAGACTTTTAGATTACAAAAACGAATTGTACGAATAATAACCAAATCCCACCCACGTGATTCATGTAAGCCTCTCTTCATTAATCTAGGAATTCTTCCATTACAGTGTTATTTTTTATTTACGAATCAGTGGTTTTTGTAAAAAATGACTTGCTTAAGGGCGGGAATATATTTTCAGAAAATGCCGAAGTCTATTACTATAACACTCGACGTAGAAATCATATTTATCAGGTGACAGTATCAACAGCTCATTACAAAAAATTCACATACAATACATGTACATTATTTTACAACACTTTGCCAGATGACATTAAACGATTCAATTCTATAGAAAAGTTTAAATCCCAAGTGAAATCGTTTCTGCTGCATAACTGTTTCTATACTATTCGAGACTATACTGAACATCACAAGGAAAGTAACATTAATCTTAACAGTGATATTTAATATATTATTTACCATTTTGACTCTATAATTCTAAACAATATGTAACAACTATTGTACTACAGCTTCCGGGTCAATGACCCCCATCTCGATCAGGTTTTTCGTCCAGTTTCCCTGATCCAATGAGCAAATGCTGAGATGGCCCCTTGTTTTGCTTCTGGACATAAATGTAACTTCATTTTCTGTGCACGTCTTCTAGAATTCAGAGGGAAATACAATTATTCAAATTATCGTTTCCATGTTGTCGTGGCAGGAAGTAATAAGAGCCAAAATTTATTGCTTATTTATCTTTGAAAATAGATTTTATTACATGGGAGTTTTTTTTTGTTGTTTTTTTCTCCCTTTCAAAATTCAAAATTTATTGCTTATTTACCCTTGAAAATAGATTTTTATACATGGGAGTTTTTTTTTCTCTCTTTCAAAATTCAAAATTTATTGCTTGTTTATCCTTGAAAATAGATTTTATTACATGGGAGTTTTTTTTCTTTCTTTTTTTTCTCCCTTTCCAAAATTCAAAATTTAAGTAGTATATGACTTAGTGTAGGGATCACAGAATTTTGAAAATGTGCACACAATTCACTTTTCCTCATAGCACGTCATACGCAGTTTTTAACTGTTTTTGACGTAAAATAAATAAACAAAATAAATAAATAAATGAATTCTTCTCCAAACAGCGGATGAATTCGACATAGCTGTTTAGCTACTGTCGAAAATGTGACATCCTCTGGACTGGATCTCTAAAATTTCACATTCAGAGACGCATCAGAATCGATGTTACTGAGCATGTTGGCCAATTCAAGCACTCTTCACGAGGAGGCGGAAGCCATTAACTTGCAAAATCCAAAGATTGGGCTTCCATTTCATATGTGTGCCGATCGCGCTGTGGTTTAGCTGCGGTGAGCCAGTTCATTCGGAACTCGAGATGCGGCAGTTGTAGAATAGATAAAATGGCATTCATACAGAAATTTTGAAGTGTAATCATGTTATACTATATACTGGAACTGCAATTCCTTGGTTCTGATGAATATTTCTTAGTCATGTTAGCATCTACTCAATTGTATTCCGATGTAAGGTCTGCTTCGCGGAAACTTCTTTCTAGCGACACTTTTTCCCCTTCTTTACACTTTATGTATGTTTCCCTCCTAAACACTTTCTGCTTGAGAGAACTCTCAGCATGTCATTTCAAAACTATATATTTAAAAAAATAAGGTATTCTGCCATGGCTTCGTTTAGAGCTTCTACTGAACCGATTGGAGTATTTTTTCCTTTAAATGAAAGAATGTGATCCCTAGATGTGTTATCAGATATTGTGTGTGTTGATTCACCAACATTTACGGTGTAAATTAATTAATTAAATAATTCTTTAATAGTACGCTTATGAATAGTCAATTGTTTTCTTCCAAAGGGTGGCTGTTTCAAAATCGATGTATATGAGTCTATAGATGTCCACGCTGCTTCATAGTGGCGCTGCTTGATGTTTTGTTTTGATTGTTGAGATTTGTTTACAATTCGTCAAGGTTTTTTTTCAGTGTAATAATTGCATCGTGGCGTAGACAGTTTGCATGTATTTGCTTTTGTAGTGTATTTTGTAGAGAACATTCGGACAGTGGGTTTTGCTCAGTTGTACTGAAGTAGTGTTCACAGGTTATGTCGAATTCCGAATCGTTGCCCACTCGCCCCAAAAGACACAAACGTACATTAACTGGACGCAGAGAAAGAGAAGGTCAGCGTAAGTGTCGTGATAGTGAGGTCATTTAGTTTTCTGCTGGGTCGTTGACTATGAAATGTCAGTTTTGTTCTGCTTTGTACTTCCTATATGAGAGAATTTCTGCAAACGAGTTTACTCTGTATTGCTTAAATGGGAAAATAAGTTTATCTTCGAGCAATACACCAGAAGAAATCAAAGTTGTTTATAAGAGATGATGACACATCAAAAAACATTAGAAATAATATCCGTCAGTATAATAGTACTCTTTTGTGTCATTTGGCGCCGATATTGCATTGCCACCTGGTCATGGGCCATACGTGTTCAAAATTTTGGGAACTCCACATCACAGAATATCTTCGTTATATCCTGAATATCCAAACAATGCAACATATTGTGAACATTAGTCTGGGCACAGTATTTTACATTTATCTCAGATCTCCCGTCAAATTTTGACGGGTTTTCACTAGTAATACACTTAAAGACATTGGAAAATAAGTCCTGATGCAGCGCGCGGCCCTGAAACGTCCTGTCCGAATCGTTCCCACGGCAGTTGAGCGCCTCTTTCCCGAAAATAAGGATGGTACGTCGTCGTGCAGAATTTGCCCGCGTTCGCAACATACTCATAAAATGTCGTACAAATATTCGAACAATTTACATACAATTCTTCTCATCCAATTTGTGAGGTGCAGAGTAGTGCTTGATGTCGCTCACGTTGTACGAAGCTGGGCGAGGATGTGGACGAAGACGGGACACAGCAATGTAGTTTGTGGAAACGTTGACGGGGAGACGGGTGGGTTTATGGGTTACGTAAGGGGTTGAAGACATCGGCGAGAATGGGGGGAGGGAGGAGAAATGAGTGAGAACGTTGGATGAGAGAGGACGTGCATGAGTTGGCAGAGGTGTGAAAGGAGAAGAGGATGGTTTGGGACGTAAGCGATCATTTGGTGGAAAACAAGGGTGGGAATGTGAAAGGGGAGACGTGAACAGGGACATTGACGAGTTGGTGAACTAAATTGAGGGGCGTTGGTGAGAACGGGAGCAGGCACATGGATGAAGATACGGGAGATGACGTGGAGGAAACGTGACCTAGGATGCGAAAAGGATCTGGTACATCTAGTTAGTGTCGAAAGCCCGTCATCGTCGTACCGGGAGCGTTGGCTCATGGCATCAACTGATGTAACTGCAGCGCCTCTGACCGGACGGCCCTAGGTTCGAGTCCTGACGGCTGCAGGATTTTCGACACAAGTTTTTCCGCCAGGTCTATTTCAGTCGCTGTTTGGAGGAGAATTTTAGCGACCGGTTGCTCTGATAGGTAGTTTTCCGTGGTTTCTCCGATCAACACGAACGAACGGGCTCGGACCGCGCGTGATCTTATCTTCCTCTTCCTTGTCAGATCCGCACTCGTTACACTCATACCAACACTAACATGCACTACACTACCATATATGCCGGGAAATCAGTCGGGAACATAGAATCTCTACCGGCTGAGGCGGTGCCCCGTTAGTGGGAGATACATAGTTGGGGAAAACCCCTTTAGCCGACCGTAGGTCGGCGCCGGATCTGGCCATCCAGCGGGGGAAAATCACGGACGCCTCCTGAGCAAAAACACGCACTACACTTACAGCACTAATGACCATAGTAGTTGACGCGCCCGGAATCACTAACAACCAATCAATCCGCCACCGTCGAGACTCGAAACCTGGTCAGCAACGCTACAGATAGCGATAGTACTGGCTCTGAGGTAATTCACTCGGTAAAGCTTCATTTCGTATGGGTTGGAGTTTGATTTGTGTGGGATTTGGGCAGGGGCTGCGCGCGCGCGCGTGCGTACCTTGTCGCGCTCGTCGTCGAAGCGCAGCACGTAGTCGCTGCGCAGGGTGATCATAGCATCGTCGGCGCGCGCAGTCATGGCCCCGCCCACCAGGGTGAAATTGGCGGCCGTGGTGGAGCGCTCCTCCTCCTTGGCGGCCGTCTTCTCCTCGTGCTCCAGCAGCACGTCCTCGCGCTCGCGGTCGAAGCGCCGCTGCGCCTCGTCCACGCGCTCCTCCTTCAGCGCTGCGGACGAAAACCTCCAAATAGGCATTGCGCCCTGAGGAAGGTTGCAGAATGGCGGCTGAAACGTCGGCACCTGGACCTGGGACGCGGCGTCTCCCGGACAGCCAAGAACATTCAGACTCCAGCCGCGGAAGCCTACGCTCTTAACACTCACCCTCTCTGGAACGGCCACATTTGTTTGTTTTGTTATTTTTTGGGGGTTATTTAAGGTCGCAATCAACATCTAGGTCATTAGCGACCACTATTAGAATTAACGATATGGCAACAATTAAGATGAAACGATATGGTGATGATAAAGGGTCAAAAAAGGACGAACACAAATATAACCATGCGCGAGGTGAGACTCGAACCCGCGGCCCTTCGATCTGAGATCGCTACGACAATACTGCCTTAGCGATCTCAGCCACGAGATCGGCTCACATTTATATTGTTGCCAACGTCGTTGGCATCTTGGATTTTCATAGCTTCTACCACCACTCATTAAGCCCTCGTCATCAGTTCCTGTCTGTACGTAGTTCTCACTGAAACCTTGGTCTGTCGTAGCTTTGCAACCGCTCCGGTACCGACGCACGACGGCCAGTCGTCACAGTTCACCGCTCGTTGTGGTTGGCTCTGTAACATTGGCGTATCGTACCTCGTCCACTCACTCACTAACTCCCCATCAGCTTTGTTCTTTTATATTTTTGTCAATGAAACCATAGCTTGACGTCACTTTGCAGCTGCCGTCGTTACCTGTGCAAGCAAAGGGAGTACAATTGACTGTAACCAATTGGCAAGGTTTTGCGCAATGCTAACTGAACCCAGCTCTCTTAAAACGTGCAACTTTTTTATTCCTTTCACAATACAGCATAATTTCCTATTTCCAGTTGGTTCATAGTTCCATTTATGCATAAAATACAGGCGTGAATATGATACTGCATATTATTAGGCAATTCTGCCAAATGAAGAATGTTTGCAAGAAACGATTCACGATCCTAGAATTCACAAAAGTATCCTTCAAAACTTCTATTTAACACACATAATTTACATGAACTATTTTTTATGAAAAGTAGAACAGTTTCAAATTTAATTAAAAGAATGAAGTGAATAGCGCGGGCACATTGGTATTCGATAGTTGAGGCAACGAGCGCAACTTCTACCACAAGAACAGTTATGCCTCTGTTGCACTCATCTCAATAACGAGCTGTCTATTTACGTTCGTGATGCATGACCTCACCTTGAATTTTTCTATCACAGAATTCATTTCAATATACTCACATTTTTTGGATTATTTATAACAATAAATAAAATATTTTCAGTATGACATTGAAACAAAATAATCACTCGGTAAAATTATCTCTAACCTCAATTTGCCTCCACTGAACTGCTCCTTCCAGAGCATTTTCAACAGACTTAAAAATACATTTTGCTGAGCGATGCGGTCTTCAGCGAACCTGGTCCTCTGACATGAAGCGATAATACTGTTATGTGGATGACTATGAGCAGACTTTATGACTTACAGTTATACTTGAGTTTTTTAATGTGGCATCTGTGGGTAGTACCTCCAAGATGGAATTCGGCCCGACGTTTTGCGTCTTTCGTACTCCTGCCGCAAGATGTCGCATGATCGCAACAGTATCAAGCAGTGCTGCAGATCAAGAGACTATAGCGGCAGGACTGTGAATGACGCAAAAAGTCGTGCCGAATTTCATCTTGGAGATACTACCCACAGATGCCGCGTTAGGAAAACCCAAGTATAGGTCATTGGTTGCTCCGCATTTTGCGCGCCCACCGATGAGCTTGGAGAGCGCGGCGGCCTGCTCGGCGAAGTTGCGCTGGCGCAGTAACTCGCGCTCGTCCAGCTCCGTCAGCAGCTTCTCGATGACGTAGTCCTTGCGGTCCAGCGCGCTGTCATAGCTGTGCCACAGCACCTGCGCCCACGCACAACTCGCCGTCATCACTGTTCCCCTCCAAACATCGTAGCCCCTCCAACACTCACCAATTCCCCATCATCACAGTTCCTCTCTGTACATTGTCTTTGAAATCGTAACTTGTTCCATGCGCAACGCCCCGTCATCACTGTTTGCCCTCCCTACATCGTTAACATTTTAACCTTCGCATACGTCAACAAACTTCCGTTTTATTCGTGTGTCTCCCAACTTTTATGACATGGTGTAGTCGTAGCAATTCGTGATTATGATATGAGGCGATGAGTATTTTTAACTTTAACCCCCCACCGGGTATCCGAGCCGATGCCTAAGACCTTGAGAGTGATAGTTGATTTGACTTTTTACCTCTCTTTCTGCTCCGCTGCAAAATAGCAGTGAAGAATCTTTTTGCAAATGTTTTAGCTCTGGCTCTACGTATTTATTTAAAATATATACTTAAATATACATCCATGGAAATGATGGGGTGAATAAGAACAAATGTTTTAAAATAAATCTCAGTTACGAAAGTGAATGTATTTCAATCATATAGGTTTATGTTCTTGTTGATTTTTCTATTATTGAGCATTTGTAGCTGGACAACTTAGAAAAAACTCTGGTCTGCTCATGTGAGAGAGGTGGTGGAGGGGAAGATTCCTTTTCTTCGCAGCTCAAGTTCCTCGTCCGAGGATCCGCCGTCGCTGCCGCCCACGCCTCACCCCCGGCGAGCGGGGGCTAGAGGTCTACCGACCTCGATTCCTGGGGTGCTGAGGACTCGTATCCTGCCAGGTCGAGCGGCGTTTGGACGTGAGAAATGCCATCTTGAGAGAAATGAATTTCCTTCCTTTCTCACATTCTATTGCCTCAGTTGTTTGGATATTTTCTCGCTCGGAAGAGAGTCAGTTTGGGTGTAGATCTCCAATTTGTTGCTTTGCAAGGTTTTCGATCTTTTACATTTCGATTGACATGACTTCGACTTCAATATCCATGTAAATATCAGGGAGACCGTTGAGAGGCCAGGTTCATGAGATAGTGTTTTGAGTGAGACTATGCTTTCGACAAATGAAAATCGATCGCCGTCAAGAGAGTAGCGTGCGAACGAAGTTGCAAAAGCGAATCAGCTATCGTTGTACGCGATCCTTGAGTTCAGTTGAGCTCCCCTTCGACAGCAGTGGAGGATAGCTTTGTTACGCTGATGAAAGCGACGCCATGATGTTTTTTCTAAGTTGTCGAGCTATAATATTACCGAGGCTTGTAGAAAGTAATTGGTACCTCAATGTCGTGGCGAATAGTGGGCATTTGCATCTTGAGGAGCATGTCCTTGAACTGGCGCTTGAGCTTCTTCCAGCTCTCCTCTGCTAGCGCCATCTCGCGCTCCAAGTGTTCCTGCGCAAATTTGATCATAATTTTTCAAAAGTAAACGTTTCTTAGATATTGAACTTATAACTTTGAAATTTACTGTGGACATGTGGTATTTGTTCGAAGTATTAGTCACCCAGACCGTGGCATACTAATATTCTGGTAAAAATCATCATTAACTATAGAAAAATGTTTCGTTAAAATTCCTTAACATATTTCAAGGAATTGTTTGAAACGTTACAAAAGTATATTTAAAAAATGTTCTTTTTGTTAATTGCTCTGGCGATTAAACACTGAAATTTATTCGGTTGATATATCGCTTTCTTGATCCTTCTGCATATCTTTTTTAAATTTACTTGAAGCCTTACAAGAACTGTATCCAATGCACAATTATATAGAATTAAGAAGTAATAATTTATATAGAAAAGTCAAATACTATCATTGGTAAGAAGAGTAAGAAGTGTGCGGGTGTGTGTGTGGGGGTATGTATGGGAGGAGGGGTGTGGTGTGTGTGTGTGTGTGTGGTGTGTGTGTGTGGGTGGGTGTGGGGTGTGGTGTGTGTGTGTGGGTGTGTGAGGTGTGTGTGTGAGTGGTGTGTGGGGTGTTTGGGTGTGGGGTGTGGAGGTGTGTGTGTGGAGGGTGTGTGTGTGGTGTGTGTGTGTGTGTGTGTGTGTGTGTGTGTGTGTGTGTGTGTGTGTGTGTGTGTAGTGTGTGTGTGTGTAGTGTGTGTGTGTTTGTGTGTGTGTGTGGTGTGTGTGTGGTGTGTGTGTGTGGTGGTTGTGTCTGTGTGTGGTGTGTGTGTGGTGTGTGTGTGTGGTGTTGTGTCTGTGTGTGGTGTGGGTGGTTGTGTCTGTGTGTGGTGTGGGTGGTTGTGTTTGTATGTGGTGTGGGTGGTTGTGTCTGTGTGTGTGGTGCGTGTGGTGTGTGTGTGTGGTGTGTGTGTGTGGTGTGTGTGTGTGTGTGGTGTGTGTGTGGTGTGGTGTGTGTGTGTGTGTGTGTGGTGGGGTGGCGGTGGTGGTGTGTGTGGGGGGTGAAGGGAGTGTGGGGGGGTGGTCACGCACCATGCGCGCTTGGCGCTTGGCCTCCTCGGCGCGCTGCTTGGCCAGCAGCTTCTTCGCCGCCTTCTCCTCCTTGGTGAGCGGGGGTTTCTTCGCCATGGCTCGGTCCTCGCTTCGCGCGCTGTCTGGCTACTCTGCAACACGGGCAGGCGCGCTCACCCACTAGAAGCGCCCAACAACATAAGGTGTGCGGAGAACGCATCGAGAACTGAAGTCGTAGGCTTCCCCGGCCAGAGTCATGTAAATGACCTTGCCTGTCCGAGTGACGCCGCATCAAAGGCTGTGTTGCCGACGTTTCGACCATCTTGTCGTGGTGTTCCTCAGGGCTGGTCTGATCGCCTTGAGAAATACCACGACAAAATGGTTGAAAAGTCGGCAACACAGCCTTCGACGCGGCATCTTCCGCACAACCAAGATCACAGATAATAGTAGACAGGCGTATGAATTATGTTGCTTATGTTATAAAGAATTTTTAATAATTATTATCACTTTTCGATGATCTTAAAAACTGAGGGATTTTATTTGCCGCTATGCGTGAGTGGAGTGTTTTAAAGCCTTCTGAGAAACGTGACATCGTAAGAAGTCTTAGGTCTCTACATAAAAAAATATTTTTTGCACTGACATAGCGATGATGATGCTTGTTTAGATAACCATGAGGAAAAGAAATGTAGCAAGTAATGATTCCTCATAAAAATACTTTTATATGATTACAGAAAAAGTGTCTTCATATTTAGTGAGCGAAATGAATGTTTCTTGGACGAAATCTATTTTTTTTTTTTTTTTGTATTTCCCTTCACCTACCAATCTCAGAAAAAATCTCACAATCTTGATCGTGCAAAAACAGCCATTTTACACACTTAATACAAAAACAACTTTTCTATTGAAAGTATGTACTACATGAATAACTAAATTACATAAATTATTTTAAAAAGAGAACATCGATCTACTGTTACACCACAACTGCATCAGGTAAGGATACAGAAACTACTTAGGCGAGGAGGTAGCACGGAATATCAAGAGTTGAACAAACAATTTTAATAGCGATTTTTGTAAATAGTTTCTTTTAAAAACATTAAAATAACATTGAATTATAATTTAAATATTTTATTATTTTTTAGTTAGTTATGGAAGAATTATTACTAGCTACTGCTGAGCTTGGTCGAAGCAGAAGGGGGTATGTTTCCCAGCCTATTCCTCTAGAACCTGCCTCCGGTCTGTCCGTAGAGAGTACTGTGTAGCTTTACACTGGACGCGCGACCGAGCACTTACCTTGAACTACGATTGCGACTACCCGTAGGACGCTCCCGGTGGGCACTGCTGCACCTCGACGTGTGGACTACAGACGGCGTCCGCGAGAACGCGTTGCCCTGGGACGGCCTCTCACTGCCTGCAAACAATGGGCGACCGGTGGCAGCATTGTTTTCGTATAGTAGTATCATTTGCAATTTGTTCCTAAAGGAACATTTGACAAATTCATATAATTTTAATATTAACAATGGAGAAATACATGTTCATTGATGGCTCTCCATTAACATGTGTTATGATGAAGATTTCGATCTGCACTGCCAATCGACATATATTACATAAAATCATGTAATTTAAATAAACAAAAATAAGTGTATAAATACTGAATTACATAACTACATAAATAATTCACACTGTAGATAGAAGATTAAAGCTCTAAAGGATGATTTCATTGAAGTTGTCTGATTGTTTTACTGTTTTCAAATAGATTGTTGGCAAGTGGTTTTCAGATAATAGTGTAGTCTCTGTAATGATCATTTTTTTAAATTTATTCTTTGGTCTGTGTATGTAGGAATTTGCAAGATGTGTATTGAGGTTTAGTTACGTACCATATGGCATTTACAAAGCTTTTATGTTTTCAAAGCTATTGATTGCAAACGTTCTAGAATTTCGATGTTGGGGTTTTGAGCAGTTCCTTATAACCTGTCCGTAGCAGCGTAACGGTGGCACCTCGGTGTGTCGCAATTTCTCCTCGTCACTCCTATATGATTTTAAAGAAGTGCAGAAATCGAGTTTGTGTCTAGTTTCTCGTGTAAATGGTATGAGTAATAATGTATGGCATGCGCGGAATAACTCAGCGGAGTTACCCGGACTTATCATCCATTATTAATACGCTAATGACTTAATATTCGTCCTAAACAAAAAATGGCGAGCGGTCACAATACTATAAAAATAATAGAATCATTAATAATAATAATAATAATAATAATAATAAATAATAATACTTTCTAATAGTTCACGTGATAGAGATTCAAGAAACTAGGATATATGATCTACTCGTAGAAGAGGAATGAGAATACAGACCGGTAGGTATAAGCAACACCGTCAACTGATAGCCTGCGCCACAAACAGCTTTGATAACGCATCACAATCCCCCAGATCTCGATATCTAGATGAACAACTGGCCCTTTGATTGTATTCGTGTCAGGGGCATGTGACTGCAAGAGAAATATCTCTTCATTTCGTGCCGTGCGCCGCCTTCTAACACGCTTCTAAGAGCGAGCGTCATTCTAATTACATGGGCCTGATGTCAGTGAGATTGCACAATAAGATGACATCGATTCAATTTTCATTAAACTCTTGGGAATTCCAGATATTGCGAAATTTCAAAATTTTGCAAACCTGTCCTACGCCGTGGATATTGAAGCTAAATATTTTATAAAGTAGTTTATTTCTCGAGGTTACAACTTTAAATCATTTTATTTAAACTTTTTTTGCAAAATACCAGATTTCGTGGAACTTTGAATTCATTACCGCAAACCAGCGTCGGTAAGTACTATTTTCTATCTACTTTCTGTAAAAGACCACAGTACACTGCATTTAAAGTAAGAAAGCCTTTTCCTTTAAACTTTTGAATTAAAAATTAAGATAAGAATTTTAATTTCTCACGCTTAATTGGGTTAGGAGTTTTTCAAGTGATGGATGAAATATTAGTAGGATGTAATGTATGTATGTATTATAATATTACATAACCGTTGCCAATAATACGAGAATGTGTGCTGTAACATCGCTAGTTCATTTGGTATGTAATCTTTAAAAAATTGCACATTATATAACTATATTAACAATTCTAAATATACAATCCTTTCTAACATGCACATATAAGTATTATGAGTCCAGTTTAGAATTTACGAATGTTCATAGGAAGTTTTTTCATTTGCCGACTTAAAACACGAATTCTGCTTCGAACATCGTGATGAAATTTTCTCCCAATTGAAGAGTGTGGCCGAACATCGGGACATGCGAAGATATGGGCGAAATTGACATTTTGAGTTGAATTTGAAAAATGACATTTCAAATTGACATTTGACATTGACATTGACATTCAATTTACATGTCAAAATGACATTTCAGGTCATTCGCGAGTTCCCCTTTCTGGGCTTTAAGGGGAAATGAGTGCGAAGTCAGCGGAAGTTGCCTGTACCCTTAGGAGCGCCGGGCTCCCCAGGAGGACTAGTAGTTCGTGCAGGCGCGGTTTGACGTGCCTGGTTTTGGGAGTGCATACAATCACAAAATTTCAACCTTTGTTTAGGTATCTCGGGCGACAGTTTTACAGCATGATACCTAATAAACTTAAAGAACTTTCTTTGAACTGCAGACGCAATAAATTGCATCAATAAATTGTAACCAATTTCTATATTATTCCATTTTCAATTTATATTTACTTTTAATGTTACATTTAATTTTGCAAGTAATTGTTAGTTTGCTAACAGTGTGCTACTATTACCTTTTTATTGTATTTTTAGTTTATTTGCTTGTAAATTTTTACTTCTATTGTTTATTATATTTCTGGAATCAGTTTGAAATACATTAGGCTAGTCTGTAATTCAGTGATGTGCCACTAAGATTCACCTTTGGGATTTACATTTATTCCAAAGAAAAATCTGTATAATTACAACACAAAGGGTTTTCATTTGGAAATAATTTGGAGCTTTCTACTCAACATTGTTCGTATTGTTTGCTTTAAAGGTAGTGGTCTCAAGATGTGTTATCACTTTCTATTATTAATCGGTTTTATAATAAAAACACTAAATTTTAATAATCTCGTATAATTAATAGAATGATCTTTATTTGTTTATTACGTTATTTGCTCGTGTCAAAACATACTTCAAAAGTCTTGATCGTGCGCGATGAAGCATATGAGTGTGTGAAGTAGTATACTATCGTTAACGAGTTTGTAGCAAGGTAGCGAAGATAGCAAGTTTTTTTCGAAGATCAAGTGATTTAAAATTAAGATTAGAGAGTATATTTAAACGCAATATCCAGCAATCGTTTGAAACATGTGTCCCTTCACAAACACATTGAGTGATTACAATAATATGAGGTGCATTACGTTTTTAAGAATTAAAGTGGATAACAGGATTTCCTGCAATAGTCTATTACAAAAGATCTTGGTGTACATAAAAGATGTAAATGGCATTTTCATAATCATGTTTAAATCTATGTGCAAAATGAATAGTGGTTGAAATGTTGCAGAATTTTTAAACCTTCCTCATTTGATTAGTTTTATAGAATAAGCTTGAATGATATGAATCAACATTTTGAGGGAGAGTTTCTATTTTCCGTGTAATGTCGCACTTTTCTCTTGTACCTTTTTCCCATCTCCTTTTGTGCGATGTAATAGCAAGTGTTATCTTATTTTGTATGCACTTTTCTTAGTTGTTATCTCATGTTGTATGTAATAAAGTTACAATAAGTACATACTAAATAAATAAATCAAAGCGGCGTCACCACCCAGTATGCGCATCAGAACGTAGCGTCTCCACACCCGCGCGCGGCCGGGCGAGTGGGCCATGGCCGCTGATTTACTTTTCCGTAAAAGAGCGCTTGCGGATCCATAAACCGGCGGGCGCATGCGCTCTCGAGTCAGACAAAAAATTTCGCCGTTAAAGGCGTTAGCACGCGCAGCGGCGGGGCGGGACGGGGCGGGGCCGGGCCGGGCTGTGCCGCGCGACGTCGCATAGCCCAGTGGGCCTGATACCGACAAACGACGGTGTGAGGACTATGACAATGACGATGTAGAAGATGATGACGATGATGAAGATGGGGATAACAATGATAAAGATGACGACGATGTAGTTGTTGATGACGATGATGATGAAGATGGAGATGATGATGGAGTTGATGATGATGAAGACGGTAAAGAAGAAGAAGAAGATAATTATCATACGCATTACTGTACCTAGGCGCTGAAAGAGGCTATACCTTTGTGTCCTTGTCTTTCCTGGGCAGATTAATACATTACTCTGATTTGTCTTCCATTAAATAGTCAATTGTAGGAAATAATGAGAGGTGAATGATGAAAATAATTTATTATACATGAGGTGTCATATACGAGACGTGAGAAAGCCATCCACACTATAATCGCATAATGAAAACACCCATCTCTTACGCGGGGCTTCAAGCTTCAACTTTCGACTCCACGTACTTGAATCAAACCGTTGCGTCACCGAGGCCGGCAAAATGAGGATATGATATCTCTAGATTAAAAGTTTCTTACCGTTTATATATCGATACCCATTTCATTTCTTTGTCGACTACGGTACTAGTGTGACATTTCATGTCATTTTTTCTGAAAATAAATGTTTTCAAAGTCCACATCTTTGACAAAGTATTGGCTTCTTCCGAATTACGAAAAGTATTGAATGATGAGAGTATTTCAGAGCCAAATAAATATATCTTCTAAGTAATGAATTTTAGAACCTAAAAAAATCAACAATTTTGACCGAAGTTCCCAGTTTTCATGAATAACATGTGCGTAGACAATTTAAAAAAGAATATATTAGCTTTTCTTTCCCATAAACATAGTTAAGTTTGCTATAATAATTATCAACATAATGTTTTCCAAAATAAATTCAGCATTAGGAAAAATTGCTTTTATGCATTTCAGCTCTGTATAACATTCTTTGAAATTTATACACTGATGTGATAGATACAAAGACATCTGTACCACATTGTTAAATTTTTTTGTCCTTTGAACACCGTGGCAAAATTACAATTCTTCTGGCAAAGTAACTCTCCTTAACATCATGTATTGTCATCCACCTGTTAAGTCTATTGATTATCGAAAAACATTTACACAGAAAAAAAGACCAAGATAAGTAAAATGTATCAAATGGCATTAAATGAGACAGGGTTTTTGCGAAAAGTCAAATACAGGAATTTTAACTAAGTACGTTAATAGTGAAACTCACTCTGTTTACTACCCCAAAGGAAACATACCGTTAACAGTGTTTGACGAACAATACAAGAAAACAGCTGCATTTTACGATTGAACGCCTGAGATCCGAACGTGAGCCGCACGTCCTTCACCGCAAGCCTCATCGGCCCAAATGGACTCCTGCGAGACGGTGTTGTGTCCACGCAGAGCCGGCGCGGGCCCAGCGAGCAGCCCCGACAGCGGAGGCCGGGAGCTCGTTCCGGCGCTAACACGCTCTGGCGGGGGCGGCGCGCGGGGGCGGCGCTCCATTGTGCGCCTAATGAACGGCCCGTCAGCCGGCGGCGGCGCCCATCAGCGGATGAAAACTAATAGGCCCCGCGCGCCGCCGCCCCCGCCGCCGCCCTGGGAGCGCGCGCACCTGCCTAAAACGCTATAGCGCGAGGTGTTATGATGGGTTTTGTGGCGCTGCAAACAGCGCGCTTTATGGACCCGCAGACCCCGCTCCCGCTCGCTCTGCACCCTCCCCCCCCCGCCGGCTCCTCGCTGTCGTCCTCTCTGCCGCGCGCCCGACCCGCTACCTTTGTCGCCCCGTCCCCGTCGCGCACCCTCTCTTTCGTCCTCGTCGCTGTCCCTACTATTTCCGTCCACCTCCATTACCTCACTAGCCCTATCACTCCTTCCATCCCTCACACGACCCCTACACCGTCACCTTCACCATCTCGTTCCTCTCCTCTACATCATCAGATCAGTCATTTATAATACATTACCATCCCCACTAGTCCCGTAACCTCCACCATCCTCGACTGTATTCGCCATCTCCGCCGAACCCACCATCCCCATCACTGCCACTGCGCCTCGCTGCGACCATCGGCCTCGACGCTTCGTCCGTCTTCGTTTGGCTTTTCGCGTCTCTTCGTTGCATCGTCCATGTTTTGTTAGTGTTATCTCGAATGCGTACACCTTCATCGGCCGATTCCGCTCGTGATCCCATCGCTGTATCAAGCCATGCCCACCAACTTTTTCCAACCCCTACTCATTGTAACCGCCACTCACCTCTGCTTATCGCAGTTTTTCCCTCTCCATCTGGTGCTTTTCGCTCTCCGCGCCTGAGATCAGGGCAGTTTAATCCCTCTCAGCGCTCTTCGTTGTATTTGCTGGTGCTGATGTAACGTCTTTGCTTAGTTCTTTTCATAATCGGTGAACTCGTTCACGGTCGTCCTGCTATTATCCAAAAATTCCGTTTTTTGCCTTCCCGATCCTATTTCTTCATTCCTATTTTCCAAACTTTCATTCACTATTTATTTCAGTTGTTGCTGTACACGGACACATCCTTCAAATAGACTTTTCTCGTCACATCTGCCACGTTCTGTCCTATTTACAGCCCTTGTAGAATTATTACAGAACAGCAACAGCGATGGAGAATATGGGATATAAAGGCGGAAACAGACTGAAATGAGATGGTGGAATAAATGACAAATGTTAACGCAAAATCAAAAACAGATTTAGAAAACTGTGCATTGTCATATAAACTCTTCAATTCATAATTATTCTTTGTGCTCAGTTGTACTTTGTATAATTACAGTCTATATGTTAAACATCGTACTATTTATAAGATTTATCATCAGTGGTGCGCTTAATGCTTCCTAATTATATTTGCTCTCATTTTATGCTATTTCGAGGTGTGAACCAATTCTGCGTTTGTTCACAGCAAGGTAAACTGGAGAATGGTACGGAAATTGGCTTCTAATCTGTTAGCCCTCTACAAACTTTGCGTGAAGTGATCGGATTTCAATCTCATACGAATGGTAATAGTGTCATGATAGCCACAAAAATAAAGGGTCACTTTCGTCAGCAGTGAAGGCATAGTAAAGTTCATTTTGGTGTGATAGTCTTCGTATCATGTCGACATAACCGGCACAATGCAGAAGTTCAATGCGGTCTCTGCGTTTAGTCTTTAATAGTTATTTACAACCTTCTAAATTGTGTATTAATACTAGTAGTGCATAACCAAAATGATAAACATATTATCATAATTATCCACGTGTGTATATAAAAATGTTCTATCACTGAGCAGTAAAAAGACGTCCAAAACCCCAAATAATGAACTGTTTTGTTTTAGATTTGAGGTTTAATGGTCTATACTCCATTGTGAAATGATTTATTATTTTACGACATTTTTTCATTGATTTGAGATTCTTAACGAAAAACACTTATTTAACAATTTGTTTTCATTTTACAGGAATGTGTTTCAAAACTAAACTTTTTGGAGCTGCCTTCTCTTTGCACCTAAAAATAATTGTTTCAAGATTTTATACCTAAAATATTCTCATACGAAAATATTAGTAAATAATAAGCAATCAAGTTTAACAAGTAGGTATTTACTATTATAATTTTTTGATCTATCAACGAGTGTTGTCATGTGACTCTTCAAAATAATCACGAGTTTTTTTGACACTTCAAGAGCTACATACTATGACTCTAACTATAACTATAAACTAACATATATAATGGAACGTATTTTGTTGTTAGATATTTTGCTTGATACTTTGATAGCTTGCATTTATACAAAGTTTGCATATGGAGAATACATTCCCACTTTTAATATGCTGAAATGACATATATTGATATTCGTAAGTTATCAACTCACTCTGTAGATTACTCACCTTTACTGCAGCAATATCACGTTTTATTTGTGTATTACAGTATCACAATCTGCAATTTTAACATTTGCATATATTCATTTATAACTGACCTGTGTTTCGGGTCTCTTTAATTATTGTTTTTATTGATAATGCGAATTTATGACTTTTCTTCAGCTTATTGTTTCTAAGCAATAGTTCCCTTCCTGTTAGAACTATTTTTTTATTAATTTCTGCTAACGTCTTTATTTTTAGCAGGAAATCTGAACTTTTAATTTTCTTAAACGCTAAAAAATCACGAAATTTTTTTAATTCTCAAACCTCATGATGTGATACTACAAAAAATCTATTCTGTGCATTTGCATATATTTACTTAACGTTTTTAAAGACATTTATCCTACACTTTGGTTAGGTAAAGTCAAACATTACGACATTAGGTTCAGTGTCGTAATGAAGCTCTTTACCGCACCCAGTGCGGTAAAGTACTTCATTACGACACTCGTTTTGTAATGGGTTATTCCGCGATTAGCTTGATTCCTACTATTAAAAATAACAACAATTGTTCAAAGAATTTTTATTGACATAACTTTTTAACAGAATAAGAGTTCAAATTATAATAATAGCTATGCTTATTTGTTGTAAACATTAATTACAAATTTGCTGCAATTTGATACCGTAATTCCCGATGATGTTGAAGCTGTACAATTCATATTTGCATTTGAAATATTTGTAGATTCCACATTCGAAATATTTTCCCCCATAATTTTCATAGCTATCTCTTTTTTATTTTGCACTGATGTTTCGACATAACCTTCAGCAACAGAAATTGACTTCCATCCACCGTGCCTCTTTAACACATTCATGTCAGCACCTGCATCGGCGAGTAAAGAAGCAGATGATCGACGAAAGCAATGTCCTGTAAAAGTTTCAGAATTCTTCAAACCAAGATACATTGCTATTTTTTTGGAATGTTTCCAAAAGTATTTATCCCAACTGGTTGCGAAGAACATTTTCCATTCTTGTAGGAGAGAAAGAAACGATCGTGCTTGACATTTTCCGGCCGAAGGCGAAAATATTGACGAAAAGTCTCCAAACAGTTGAATTCTTTGACACTTCCTTGAGTAATAACAAATTGTCTTGAAATTAATGTCTTGGTGTTTGGTATATTAATTATAATATACGTATTCTTATCCTCTATATCACTTAATTCTAAATTTTTCAATTCCTCTCTACGGCAAGCTTCAAAAACGCCAACTATTAATGTCACCTTCATCATTAAATAAATTTCATTATCTGCCTCTATTAAAAATTTATGTATGTCATCTTTCGAAAATATTTTAGATTTCTTGCTCATGTATCCTTCGCTCTTTCTTTTTAAGAAAGCTATCAATTGTGTGAATTTACTTATGTCCACATTATCATTAAGTAATATTGTACTCTTTAACATGGAATAATGTGACCATAGACTTGAGGGTTTCTCTTTTTTAGACTT
>BLKR01012483.1:0-19076 GCA_011170035.1 Teleogryllus occipitalis
TTAAAGAACAAAAATTTAACAAAGTTTATTGTTACCTTTTTGCAAACAATATAGTGAATTTAATAAATGATTTTGATGTTAGGCCTTTTATTAAGATATCTTTGAATTTAGAGTTTTATACCGCGGTTAACTTATCTATGCTTCGTTGATGTCCCTCGAAGACTTCTCAGTCGAAATATCTTGCGAGCTTGCCGTAGTCCAAAGTTCCAAGAAATCCTCTTCTGCTCCTATCCAAGATGGTGTAAAACTATCAAAATTATCAGTCCTGATTACGTCCTATGACATAGTCCCGAAATCTATAACTCGATCACCACTCCCGACAAAGTTCCAATTTATGCATCAATATTACTTCCACATGCAATATCTGCAATATTATTTACTGTCCTTAAACTTTCACGATCTGAAAACCCGACTCTGACTATCTGCACTCCACTCGCTCTCTCTCACGACCTACCATCCGTTCAGACACGCGATGCCGGTCAGAATTAAATCTTCCTGCTTGATTCATCCGTTTTGGTTGGAACTATTAATGACCGCTTAAGTTAGGTTTCATGACATTGCAATTCTCACCCAGCCAATCCATGCGTTCATATTTTGGTGTAGCTACCTTTCGATCGTCTAAACTTCTTAATGCATATTCCACCATATAGTCTTCAAATAAATGTTAGTTTATATTCATGTGACATATCGGTATGTCACAACACATAAGAATTTCTTAAACGGAATATTCAAGTGTTCTGTACAATTCGATTGTGAAATTGTCATTACATTTCGATTGGCAGATGTAACCCAGTTTCTGAAGATCTTAACTCCAAATCATCAAAGGAACAAAAATTAAGTAGTTTTCATGCAAGATAAAAGTCGTAACAAAAATTGTAATGGCAATACTAGTGTAACCGATTTATAACCAGGGCGTGACCCAATAAGAGATGAAGCTTGATAAAATTTAAATGTATATTAAATTAGCATATGGAAATATCGTGGCTTTCATCAACTCTTCCTATTGCAATCTACGAATCACATATTTGAAGAGAATAACAAATAATACAACGAATAAAATACTTGTTATTTGTTATAACATAGTAATTGAACATCCCTTTTTGATGTTTCCGAAACAAATGGGTATTGTTGTAATTCATATGAAGTTTTTTCTAAAACTTTCTTGATATTGTTCTGATATTATTCGAGCTTTATCATTATTTCGTTTGATCATCTCGCATTTCTTCGGGGAGAAATATCTTTACGAGACTTTGAAGCACCTGTTTTTAACACAGCATAGTATATTGTCAATAGTGTATTTTGTATTATACGCAATCTTCTAAATTACATTTTGCGTATTGTTAGAGAGGTTTTTGGCACATTGTCAAGAATAATATACGGTGCGTCTTCACAGGTTTATTGAAGCAATTTATTTTGAATATTAGGAAGAGGATTTTATAAGCCGAAGTCAAAAAAAGTCTCAGAAATGAAACCACTTTCATTACACTCACCTGGTGGAACCATAATACCATTTTATTGAATAATAGCTCTATTATATCAAATAACTGTTTACCATGGTTAATAATAAAACTTTCTCTGCATATGTTATCGAAGGTTCCATCGAGAAAAGTATCATTGTCTGTATTATTAGTTTCACATTGCGGAAAATTTTAAGCATAGCCTATATTCCTAAATGTTCGCAACTAATGAGATCGCGTTTTAAACACATGTGTTTCTCTGAGACCGCTTTACATATTATATTACGTCCAGTTTGCCTGGACAGATCTGTAAGTTCCTTTTGAAAATATATTAAGCACAAGCCTACTGTATTTTGACCTGCACAAGCCTACTGTCCAGGTCTTTTTAGAGTAGAGTAAACCAATTGTTTGAAGTTCTATGAGCCATTGAATATATAATGAAAAGAGACTATGAAACGTCAACTATATCATTCTCTTATTAGAGCCTTAGGCTCAAATTAAAATCTTCGTTTACTTTTTCTCTTAGCTTTCTTTCGTGTCCTTTTCACTGGGTACCTGAACTTCATCCTTACCTTCTATCCAGTTCTTTACAGGATACCTATCCTTCATCCTTGTATCTGCATTTTCTCGTAGTTTTTTGTGATAGGTTTGTGAGATTTTCGTTTAGGAATTTTAAATTTATTTCCTTAAATGACAAAACTATGTCAAAGAATGTTCCAAGTATTATTATTTTTCTATTTCAATTGTGAAGAGGAAGGACGAATTGTATGAAATTCATTGATGTATTGCTGTACAGACTAAAGAAGAGACAAAAATTAGGAATGAAATTAATTAATTTTAGAACAGAACTGTAACAAATAAAAAACGAGGAAAGTCCCTTGGGTACGATATATCGTGGTATATGATTGAGCTGTATTATCGTAGAGAATATGAAGTAATGAGGAAGATGGAGAAACAATGGTAAAAATATAATTTGATGATCTCAGAATATGAGTTATCAGTAGAGACCGGATTTTTATGTAAGTACATATTTTTTGTCTTTGTTCTCAAAACTGTAATCTTGGCAATCGTCGCAATTCTAACACAATATGCAATTTTTTCGTTACATATTTTTACATATTTAGCACTATATTACATAGTTTACATATTTTGCTATTTTCACAAAATATGTTTTATTTTAAAAATTTTCTTGTATGTTATACATATTTTTTATGAAAAGAAGTATTTAAAAAATCAGATGTTTTTCCTACATTATTCCCATCAGACTGTTTTCCTACAGTGCTGTCGAAACGAGATGGCGCTACGTTAAAGTCGCTGTCGAATGTTCTTACAGTTAGCTGCGCCTGCTTCAGTTATCTCTGGCGGAAGTGCGAGTCAGCGACCTAACTCATTTTTACCGTCAGACGAGAAAGGTATTACTGACGCCGAGATTCATGATCTTTAACCTTAATTTCCAAGAAACTTTGGCAATGGCCGACGTGTAAACACTTCGATGAGAATGCCGCACGCTGCAGTGATTGATTGCTGGTCGTAGACATCGCCAGTTTGTACGAGAACATCTATTGCATGCCTATTCTGGCTGCTTAACTATCGTCCTGGGTAGCAATGGAACCTTTTATTACTGACGGGAAATTGTATGGTACAAAATGTGAATCAACTTGTGTTCTTATAATGATTTTTAAAACGTCTGTTTTATTTTTAAAATTTGTTTAGGAAATTTTGATAAATGTAATTTCGTATTAGGCAAAGGTGTTTTATACTTAGTGTATTTTAATATTACATATTATATCCGATTTTACATATTTATTACGTATTCTCACTGTTTTCATTACATATTAATGTACAAGTTTTGACGTTTAATACTACTTATTTTTCCGGTCTCTAGTTATCAGATATGATAACTCAAATTCTGATTTTATTCAAAGCATTGATAAAGTATCACAGAATCAACGATTTCAAAAATTATTTTATTATGATGTAATAAAAAATGTTTGCAGTGTTTCCTAGAAGAGAAGGGACGGAGTGAGCTACCAGTAAAAAGCAAACAGTTTACACCAACACGGTAAAGATGTTTGTTGTTATAAATTGGACGGCGCCACTAATAATGTGTAAGAGACATGCATGAACAAGCTGCGGCGTAACGCAAGCCGAGTCGCGGGCCTTGTGTGCCACGTACACACGCGAGCGGCGCGGTGCGTGGCGCCGCGCGGCGGGCGGGGCGGGCCCCGTAATGGAGTGCGCCGCGGGCGGGGGCCCCATCAAACGCCAGCGGCGAGCGATCTGTTGACTTGAGGTGAACCGCGCGCCAACACCCCCCTCCCCCTCCCCCTCCCGCGCCACCGCCCCATCCCTGCCGCCCCCGCGCCGCGCCCCGATGCCGTTTGACGCGGTCGCGACTGCGGCGCCGCGCAAACGCTGGCCCGCGCCCTCCCCCCTCCCCCCTGCCCCGGCACTCCGCCGCCACCGAAAGCTGGCCTGCACACGACACCGCCCACGCACCTGTCCAAGCAGTCACCTCGCGGGCCCTCGTGCTCCGCATTATACCAACTTCCCATTTGAACGGAATTACAAGGGCACGGAAAGAAGATTATAGGGTAAATGCTGTTGTAAGAAAAGTGTGTTAGTTTATTTATTGTAAAAAGAATTGTATCCTTTCCCAAAAGTCTGTTTTCAATAACTCTCGTTGCGTTGCCATAATTTGCAGTCACACAAACACAATGTATCTTGACTTTTGGCACTCCATCTATCAACAGAACGATGAAACAGGCTTAAGTACGCTATGGAAATGAAAACTATAACTATAAACTCATCAGGAACCTCTCAGTTTTATTCTGAATACCATAATAATTTCTGCTTTGTTTTCTTTCTTTCTCTCTTTATTTCTCTCTTCTCCCTAACTCCTGCTGAGAGATATATCACTAGCTTCTAACCGCCGTGCCGGTCCTACAATCGTTCTTTGCTCAAAATACGTCACGAAGGGAGAGTTGCTGATCTACAAAGCAATTGACACGGCGTTAAGAGTGATTGTGATGCGGAGTTTACGTTGAGTGAAGGCTCTGTCAAATCGGCACGAGAGTACAGCGGTCATATAGTCTGATTTGTCATCAGTGACTATTATCGGGAGTAACATGAAAAATTCTTAGTTTCCTAGCGTGTTCAAACCATATTTTTTGTCCAATTTGTATGAGCTGGCTAAGCACTGTAATTAATACAAATTCCGCAAAAATGTTGTAACAAATTATAACAATATTTTGGAAAAGTCCTTATTGAGAAGAGTGTGTGGGTTGAAAGCCAACGAAAATGTAAAATGAAATGGACTATTAAAGATGTTTCCAAAACTATCGCCATCTGGTCTAAGAAATGTTAATTGATTTTTTATTTCTCAATTTGAGTTACTTTGAAATATGCTGCGCAGCACCAAGAGACACTATGCAGTTTCGCTGCGTTGAAAGATAGAAGAGATGAGGTGGGCTGAGATAAGTCACAGCGTGGTAGCCAGAACACCGAGGGTAGCGAACAAACCCACTTGAAGTTTGATTGATTGATTGATTGATACCGATTGCCGATGTTCCTCCCCAGTTATATGGTGAGATCCCGTGCCGACCTACACGTTGGGATAGGGGGATTTCCTCCTCCAAGTATCTCTCCAGCGGGGCACCGTCCCAGCCGAGAAAAGCCCTAAGCTCCCGACTGGCCTCCAGACATGTGTGGTAGTATCGTGCATGTAAGTGTGTGTGTAAGAGTTGAGGATAGGACAAGGAAGAAGAAGGAAAGATCGCGCGCTATCCGGGGCCCGTTTGTTAGGATAGTGTTCCGGCATTTGCCTGGTATTGATGCTGTCGAAACGAGATGGCGCTACGTTAAAGTCGCTGTCGAATGTTCTTACAGTTAGCTGCGCCTGCTTCAGTTATCTCTGGCGGAAGTGCGAGTCAGCGACTGAACTCATTTTTACCATCAGACGAGAAAGGTATCACTGACGCCGAGATTCGTGATCTTTAACCTTAATTTCCAAGAAACTTTGGCGATGGCCGACGTGTAAACACTTCGATGAGAACTACGACGGAACACTACCGAGCAGAGCAGTCGGCCACTAAAATTCTCCAGACTTGAAGCTGGAAAGTCGCGCGCGGTTGAGGCGAGCCTAACACTGCAAACCTTACCCCTCCTCAACCACATCGCAGCGCGTTTGTAGAAACGGGTTTTTGAATTGCGCGCCTGGAAGTAGCAAAGAAGTCGCGTTTTTTTTCGAAAACGAAAACGTTCGACGCCAAACCGAATGGACAAAACTTTCTCAAATACCCAGAAGAGTCGACATGCTTTTTTGTCGGAGTAATAATAGTACACCTGTATAATTTCAGCAATAAGATAAAATTGTAAGATGACCGTAAGTAACATTGTGACGTTGCGAAATATCGTGCCGAAATATCTTCCTTTATTCGTTATTACCTTAAGGTAGTGTGATCGTGCTTATCGCTAGTCAAATACTCAATCATTTTTACATATATAAATTAACAATTGCAGCTTCTAGATGTGAATGGAGCTTTTCAATAATTATTTGTGAATATTTAATTTTAAGTTTTGTAGCTTGTACGATTTTTCATTTTCATTACTAGTTGGTAATACTAATAGAGTTTAGAGTGCTTTGATTCCCGCATATTTATTTATTTGTGGGTTAAATATCCGCATTGATTGAATCGAAAGTGAATTATCAATTAGTTTATGATTGTGGGTGAAACAAAATTTTAAGTCAGCGTGGTTTGCGATCGTATTCGAAGAGAGACAGGGCTGAAAAGGGCTGACAGTACTATGATTTGTACAGTATTGCTCAAAAGTCGAGAATCAGTCCTTCCGTTCACGATGAATATTACAGCGGTTTTTATTAATTATTTCTCAGCATGCTCTGTGAGGCAGAAGATATTTTGACCGTATAAATTTATTATCTTCAAAAACATATACCCTCAAAATACTCTCCATAAGAGCCTGACTTAATTTACAGAGGTGTTTTATTTCATAATTCGAATCAGTGTTTCCAAAATAAGTTTATTTTCCCTACTCCTCATTCCTATAATTTCTAGTAAGGTATTTTAATAAAAATTTAGGGCGGTGACGGCCATTCTTTCTTATCATCTTGAAGAACAGAGAATTTACTTTAAAGTATTTGGGGAAGGCCACTTCGCCGGTACTCGATGGAACGAACTTACTATCTTAAGATCCTGAGAAAATAATTTATACGAATGCTTTACTTTTATGGATCAAACAATTAACCAAAAGAGTACTGTTTATGCAAGCAATCTTTTGAGACTTCTTTTGTTTTACTACTGCTGAGTGTTTTTTATCTTTTTATTCATTGCGTTATACTACGTGATAAGGTGCAGTTTATTCAGTCGTTGAAACGCGTTATATCACAGAGTTATGTGTTTACATGTAGTATAACTATTACTAAATTAGGCAAGAAAAATCCAAATTCTTTAATTTTCAAAGAGAGAATCATTTTCGCTAATAATCTGATTGTCCTTGACGAAGGGTCAGTGCGCTGCAAGAGTTCACTGCATGCGCCATTTAGAAAGATACATTATGAAATGTGAAGATTCATAATTACCTAATTTTCCAATGAAAGAAAAAGTAACGTTTTCGTGTGCAGATTTCAGGAAGTTGTTACCTGGGTAAGCGAAGTCCACATTCCGAAACCCTGCATTCAAAACAGCAAGACTTGGAATTTAATTTCAATTTTCATTTGCCACAGGCAGGACAATTACATACAGGCACACTAGGGGACCTACAAGGATGAATATCTCAAAGGGTCGTAATTCTGACCCTTCATCAATGTAATATTATTTATATTAAACAT
Source organism: Teleogryllus occipitalis (assembly GCA_011170035.1). NCBI lineage: Eukaryota > Metazoa > Arthropoda > Insecta > Orthoptera > Gryllidae > Teleogryllus > Teleogryllus occipitalis. Next base: position 7,306 of record BLKR01012483.1, read on the forward strand.
AACTCTTCTCATTCTTAGAAAGAGTTCTATTTGCAGGATATTGTACGAAATGTTTTCATTGCTATGAGATTTCTTTTCACTTTACTAGAAGCCGTGGAAAAAGTAATGAACGCAGTTTTTCAATGTAAAATGTCAATAATATTTTTATGTTCTTAAATACCAGATGAGAAACTTAATATAGCAATTAGATACTATATTCCGGCCTCTCTCTCCCTCCTATTGAAATACGATGATTTGTCCCGGCTTCGGGAAAGATAGTCGTATCATTTGGACAGTGGTTACTAATTACTCGAATTTCGCTGCCCAGATTTTTACTGTATTATGAAGGAGTACAGCATGCTTCTGATTGCTAGATTTCATGTTCTGATATTAAAGAAATAATTGTATAGTCTTAGCGTATTGCATTGAGGAGTAGGGAAAAGAAACTTGTTTTGGTAACACTGATTCGAATTATGAAATAAAACACCTCTGTAAAAACCTGAGTAGTCTGTAGAAAACTCATAACTTACAAAAACAACAAGAAAGCAATTTACACAAAATATAATTATTTATTTTTGTAAAATAAATTCAAAATATACGTTCCAAATCTTGTACCATAATACAAAAGTGAACTCGTAAAAAAAAACTCACTTGGAATACAACTACATTCTTTCAATAATAAATATGGAGTCACATTACATTGTAATTCTCTTGGCTTTAAAGACAATAAATTGTTTTTACCCCCTTTCTCTTTACTAACTAATGTTGTAAATAGAATGCAGTGAAGAAAGTAGAAAGTAGTGATTAATACTTGAATGAAATGAATTCGTGCTTGAATTGAATAGTTGATTGAAAGATTAATAATAATAATTTTGTCTTCATCATATATAAACGGGCAGTGCCGGAGCTAGACAATTTTGGGCTCGGGAAAATGCTGAAACACAGACCCCCTCCCCCGAAAAAATTAATGGGAAAGTTATCTGAAGAAACTGTATACGAGTTATTTTATTTCAACAAATAACAGAAATTACAATGTTTAAACTAGCAAAAAATTTGGGATATATATTATTTTAAATAACAGTTTTAAGTGAAAGTATTTAGTGATCAAATAATACAATTTTCACTTAAACGCTAAAAACTTCATTTCATATAAGTAATGACTATAATTAACTATCCAAGGTAAAACATTAATTAAACATTGTGTGAAATATGTGTAAAACACTGTACCGCGACTTATAAAATTACGCTAACAATTTTCTCGAGTTCTAAATTCTTTTTAAATTTTTTATTTTTTTATCATTATCGGTCCCCTTGACTTGCAGGGCCTCGAGCGATCGCCCGATCTGCCCGGCACTGCAAACGGGGTATCGTAGGAACAGTGTTCTATTCTTACTTCTTCTACAGAAACAGTAGAATTAGTAGTCGAAGTACTAGAAGAAATAAAAGAATAATAGAATAAGAATGAGGAAGAATAGAACAAGGAAGACGAAATTAAGAAAAATTATAGGAGAAGAAAAATTGGAGAAGAAGAATTGAGAAGAATTGGAGAAGAGTGGAAGAAGTAGATGAAGATTGAAGAAGTAGCAGCATTTTTGCAGCCACTTGCTGTTTCGGAATATGCAATCAATCTCAATTATTTGCTTGGATGAGGTTTAAGTTCCAGATTAACAAACTTACACGATTTCGTTATTAAATTTCCTTCTTCTTTGTGAATTAAATTCGGTTTTACTTGTAATCCTGACCCTTTTTGTGATAATATTTGACCTCAAGAAAAGTTTTTAAATATTCCAAAATGTACTTAGCAAAGCCCGGATATGGCACACTTTCGGAAATGCAACTCATCATGAACATAACAACGTCGTGAAGCAGTCCATGAATAAATGTATCCTCAGACTGAAAAAAGTTCCGCTATGAGGAGTGGCCACAGCCCTCTCGGATCCGTTTACTGGTTCATTAGTCAACACTGCAATGTTTTTGATTTTATTCTAATAAAAACTGTTTGAGGGAGGAAATGAAATTTCTGAGTATGATCTCAACAGGCGATGAAATCTCAACATCTTCCTCCGCCTGTAACAATTGCTATAGGTTGCGGAATGGCACATAAAAGTACCCTACAGCGGTATATTGTCAATAAAATTCATGAAATTACATTCCCGCGCGCGCATCAAATAGAGAAAGCGGGAAGACGGCCCGAAAACCTTTATCTCCCGACTTTAAATAGAGTGAATTTTTAACGCGTTTCAGGAATAAAATGTGTGATAACGTAAAAATCAGAGGATCATAAAACAACAAAGAAGCTGTGCAGGTAAAGGAGACGGGAACATAACTTTTCTTTTTCCCAGGCGTTTAAATTGCTCGTCAGCGCCACCTACGAGCGAACAGACTCCTCGTCTCTCTCTCTCTCTCTCTCTCTCTCTCTCTCTCTCTCTCTCCCTCTTTGTCTCTGCGTTCGCTCTGTGCCGTAAAACAACAAAGAGGAAGATATGATTTTCCCAGTCCTCCCCATCCTGGCGCTGTCCGGGGCCGCGGAGGACCTTCTGGAAAAGCTAGCGGCTTTCCCCGGCGACGCGGCAGCGCGAGCGCGGGCGCGGGGGCCGTCTTGTTCTCTAACAGCGCTGTAATGGCTGCCGGCGCGCTCGCCCTTAACGCAGCGGCCGCGGAGGGGGCGACAATGCCGCCGGCAGGGACTGTGCTTCTCGGCGCCGCCTTCCCGCGCCGCGCCGCCATTTTGCCATGCCCGCTCCTCTGCTAATTGTGTTGACGCAAGCGGCGGCGGCGACGGGCAGGCTCGTCTCGCTCCGGGGGTCCGCGCTCCCCGCCCCGCGCCGTCCCCGCCACGCGTCGCTCCACCATCACCGCTGCTGCTGCCGCCGCCGCCGCCGCCGCCGCCGCCGCCGCCCCCGTTGCGACGTATATAAACGAGTAACACAAACAATTCCAATCCAATTTCAAGTCAAACTTAAAACGTCGTTCGTTCCTCGTGCTTCCCGTCTCTCCGGACGAACGAGGCGGCCGATGCCGTCGGAGTCCCCGCCCCTCACAGCCCCCCCGCCCCACCCACCGCGCGTGGCGGGCGGGGCAACGGGGGGGGGGGCGCAGCGGCGGGACGCGGCGGGGCGTCGCGGGGCGGCGGAGCTGGCGGGGGCGGACGGCCTGTTAACTGCAATTAGCGAAATTATTCCCCCGAGGCAAGTCGGCGGGAGAGGGGTGGATATCACCCGGAGTTGAATTATTCATACGGAGCCCGCGCTGCCATTGTTAACGAGTGGAAGAGAGAGAGAGAGGGGGGCGCGGGGAGTGAGAGAGAGAGAGAGAGAACGCGTGTGCGGAGAGAGCGGGCGAGGCGGCGCGCGGGGTCGATCTGATGCGGTCGTTAGCGGCGGAATTGCGCGACGGAAGCGACACTGCGCCCGGGGCGGAGCGGGCCGGGCGGTACGGGCCGGGCGGAGCGGACCGGGCGGGCGAGCTGGGCGGGCTGGGCGGTGGGAGCGGAGCGGGTCGCGACGAGGCCGAGCGGGGACGAACGGGGTCGGCCGGCCCGCCGGCGGACCTCTGGTGACCGCGCCAGCGCCCGACCGCAGTTGCCTTCGCCGCCGGCCACTTACATTCTCCGGAGAAGCATTGTTCTGGAGTTGAAGTCTTGACCTAGTTCAGTACTCGCGGTTGAGTGCTTCTCAGGGTGCTCAATGAGGACACGTTTCTTTCCAGAAAGGATGTAGTACTTCAGTTGTTGGTCGGAGAGTATCCGGGAGATATGGCAATGCTGCTGAATGGGGGTTCTCGACGATTGTCGTATGTTCCGTAAAGTTATTTGTTTGCACTGTGATGGACGATTTCAGTAGTTCAGAGGTGGGATATTACAAGACATTTCTCGCAAAGAGCAATACTCGTGTAAATTCCAATTGCAGCAACTCCTCTTGTTATCTTCGCTCGTATGTTTCGTACTCAGCAATGTGGAATGCTCTAGTTGTAAAGATCAAGTGAAAAACACATCCATGTTTGCGCGAGGAGAAATTGGAAGAAGAGAGATGCGATATTATGTAGCAGTGTTCAGGAGATTGATAATGCCGCAATCATGATTTGGGATTGTTCATCACCCATGATCCCTACAATGTCGTCAAATGCCTAAATGATTTGTTGAAGAAAGTGAACTCATTGTCACCCAAATTGTGTATCATCCACCACACATCACCAGTGTAAATGACTTGTAATAAAATTATCGGCGTGAAGTATCCTCGTCGCCATCTCATTATGAATTTTCATATTTATGTAAATAATAGATTACTTTGGTTTCTTACCATTTGCATTGTTTTCATATTTTTAATTCTGATTGTTAATCGAATCATTGACTATTATTCTCCACCAATGATTCATGGGAAACTGTGAAAAACATAATATTACGTAATTGTTAAATATTTCATTTGTGTGAAGAAATAGTGGTGAAATTCATAATAATAATAATAATAATAATAATAATAATAATAATAATAATAATAATAATAATAATAATAACAGTCAATATCAGATTACGGATACCTTAAAAAAAAAAGAAGAATGCCGATCTATGGACACATTGACAGGATGAATGAAAACAAAATTTCAAGACGGATTCTTACAGTCATCTGCTCAGGCAAGGAAAAACCAAGTGGATAAAAGAAGACGAGGAGGACCTCAAACAAGGACACTTAACAATAAATTATGGAGAAAATAGAAAAGAATTCAGGTACACTATCAAAAAGCATACATTTGACACCATCACACAGAAGAGGCCAGGAAGTAAATGGACAGCGGAACGAAAGAAACAACACAGTGAACACATAAAGAAAATTTGGCCGCCGAGAAAACAAACAATCATCATAAAGGTATTAAAGTTCAAACGTTCTCTTTAAATAGGAATAGAATTAATAATAATAATAATAATAATAATAATAATAATAATAATAATAATAATAGTCAATATCATCAACCGATTAGTTATTTTTAACAATATATTCCACATCTCCCATTGTTTGCATTTGCATACTTAAATAAATATTTGGAAAAGTTCAGATCAAGTCGCATGTCATGTGAAGCGATTTACGACGTAAATTATTCATGGTTCCTAAGGAAAAACGGATCTACACGTTTCAATCGTAATTTGAAATATGCCTGGAGGGAATCGTCATATGGTGCTATTGCTTCATGCCATCTTAGATCCCGATATATTCGCAGATCAGAAAAAACATTCAAAATAATGAAGAAGCTGCAACATAATTGTTTGGTATTTGGCACATATATGTGGATTAAATATGTATTTCATGTATGTTTCATAAATATTATTTGCGGACTATTTAATTACCGAGACACTCACTTAGGTATCAGGCTTTCAAAAATGTTCCAATTTTCAGAAAATTTCAGAATTTTCATAAAAAACTGGTAACGTTCGGACATATCTCAATGTTCTAGATGTTCTCTGTAGGTTATCAAACTTTATTTAAAACTACATTGGAACTTCAGTAACACGGAGTGATAAGTCGCTCTGTATTATCAAAAAAACAATTTTGTTTTTTTTCGCACATTCTCGTGGTTCTCTAAATTATTAGAACTTATCATGATTTTATTTAACGCAAGCAAAATGACTCCTAATCTTAAGAGATATGTTGAAAAAGTGAACACACTACTGAGGAAATTTTAGATCATCCTCCACCCATTATCCGCGTTAATGACTTGTAATAGAATAAAAGGCGTAAAATATCCTCGTCGCCATCTCAAAATAATAAAGAAATGTCTCTCCGTGACGCTTAATCTAAGCTAAAATCCCAGTAAGTAAAATTCTCTCTCGATACATCTCCAATGAAGAGAACGCACTTAACGCCGCTATATTGATTTCTGCTAATTTCTGGTCGGAAGGCAAAAAGAAGAGAGAAAGCGTTGGGCGAATTTTATTGTGGAAGGTGCTACGCTTCCCCAGCGCTCAGCGTCGGACTTTTACCAAAGTAATACGGATGTCGCCCATCGCCCAGCGACTGTATCAACCCGAGGTCCATGACGCTTCGCCCGCGAGAGAAAGGCAACGCGGTGGCCGGCGGGTTGGAGGGGAGAGGGTGCAGCGAGGGGCGTGGCGGGGGCGGGGGTGGGGAAGGGGGCGGGCGAGCGATCCTTGATGGCTGCTCAGTCGCCGACTGGCTGCGTCGCCCGCTTTTGTGCCGGGGCCGGGCGCGGGGGCGCAGCGGGGATGGGGGGCGGGGCGGGCGGCGGGGTGCGGGGGCTGCGTCGCCCGGGCAACCGGCAAACGAAGTTAGCGTCCCGGCGAGTCGGCGACTAATTGGGAAGAGTCCTCCTCCTGCTCTTTCCCCGGCCCCCGCCCCCCGGCCCCCGGGCCCCGTCCACGGCCTCGTCCGCGGCCCCGCCGCCCTCGGCCGCCTCGACGTGGTCTCGTAGGGGCGGGGGCGGCTGCGGCAGGGCGGCGGCGGGGCGCCGGATAGTCGATGTCGATACGGCCAGAATGGACCTGCCGCCCGCCCCCGCCCCCGCCCTGGCCCCCGTTCCCCAACGTCACCTCCACCGCCCTCTCGCCTCCGCCTTCACCGTCGCCTCCGCCTCCGGCCCCGCCTCCTCGACCACGGTGGTTCCGCTGAAGAGGCTGCGGTGCCGCCTCCGGTTCGACGAAACCAGCAGAGCGGGTGGGAGGGGCCGGAACGGCGGGGAGGGGGAGGTAAGAGGCCCGCGAAGCGGCGAAGAAATGGCTGCACTCGGGAGCTGATTCGAACGGGACGCGGTTGCGAGGAGTGGTTTGCTCACGCTTCCAAACATCCAGGGCTCGAGCTCAAGATTCTTTTGACACTCGGAGTCGCATCTTAGAGAGATGCGTGGTACATGCGATACTTGAGTCTCAGCAAATGAGTTTTCTTTGATTGGAAGTAAGTTCGCTTTCTTCGTCCCTGTGATTATCCTACTACCAGTGCATACAGTTTTGCGATATTTTAAAATGAAATATCCACATTAAAAAAAAAGAAATATTCCCATCTACCTTACAATTGTTGGTTTGTATGGAAATGATTTACCTCGGCGGAAAATGTTTCTCTTCATACCCTTGCTTTGTGAGTAGCAATTCCTTTAGTAGTTCATCAAATTCTATTTAAAGCTTGTACACAGTCAACTGTAACATATTTTGTACATTTAAGAAATATTGCTAAATGAGGATATTGTAGAAAAAAGACGATGTTGATATTGTAAATGGCAACATGAATTATTCGTGTGAGTTTCAAATACGGGTGGGGAACCTTTCTCCTCAAATGCATTACCGCGTGGTTAGAATGTTCGAAATTTCTATCCAGAATGACTCGAAACAAAACACTAAGACGTAGGTCTCAAATAAACATGAAATTTGATATTTGGAGAAATGATACACTACTTCGATTTCTTATGATTCTCATTATTTGTTTATGTATTGGGAATGGTGATTGTTTATCAAATAATTGACTATAACTCTCCACCAATTATGATTCATCCCAATCTTTTACAGGAATTTGAACTAAAATTTGTTTAGAGTTTTAGCGTGAATCATGTATTTCTATTCGTCATACCATTCTGTTCTTTTGTCCTTACAAATATTATACCGTTATCATGATAAACTTCATAAATAACCGTTTTTCAGCTCAATATTTCAGAATAAATAATATAAAACTGCGTAAAATTATCTTTATACGTTTTAGTAACTTTTAAAAATATTAATACTTGCATTAATAATTGTCTTATAATTGTCGTTTCCTTAAGGGTTTAGTACTGGGTCACGTAACGTCTTTTCAAAAACAGTAATTGAGCGCCTTTAGATTCTTATATATTTCATTGCACAGTATCTCCTTGAATACTGAAGATATTATGTGATTTCACATGTTCGATTAAGTAACAGATTAAGGAAAAGGATTATAAACAAGCCTCTATTTTTTAAATTATGGAAGGAGTATTATAATTTAATTGTTGACTATACAGGTCTCCCATAATAAGTGAAGGTGGAAAAGAGGAGGAAAGTACCAATACCATCTCGGTGCTTTGACAAGAAAAATACTATCTTGACAACACGAACATATTTATCTTTTTAATGCGATAACATATGTTAAGGAGAGTCTGACACGAATACCCGCTCTGCCGTGTAGGACACAAACCACGATGCTTGAACGTTGTTTAAACTGCTGTGTGCCACTTAGAAAATCCGAGTTTGAGCCTTAGCCTTAAGAATATTTACCTTGGAATCTCTTCAGAGCGTAGACGAGACGGTAAATAAAATGACTGGAGGGTTGCTGTCTATCTGTTTAACACCAGAAAAACAGTAAGTATTTGACAAATGAGAAGCACAAAATGGGCAATAATTTGTGAACTCCATTTAAAGGCTTAAAATTAGTTGTGTGAAATGTTACTTTAAATGTTATGATTCGTAGCGGTAATTGACACCGTTTTAACGAAAAAACAAACAAACCCGCTAGTCTTGTGAAAGACATGAGATCACGAACATCCATGCTTTACGAAGATGTAAAAATCATTTTAAATATTTATCAAATGCGTTGAAGTTCTTTAATCTTATTAGTGCCATTGCATAAAGGAATTATCTCACTTTTTAAAAACTTATTTTGGCTCGTTCGTCATAGTTATTGTCTTTCGAAAGTTTTAGCTAAAGAAATTACACTACAGACGTTACAATGATTTTTTTTTTCAAACGTAATACACACCTCACGAATCTGAAGTTGCTAAACGATCAACTTGATTTTCGTTCTAAATTTCTGGATTGAATTTCGTCAAGGAGTTGATCACCGAACATACAAGAAAATATCGAATGATCTATAACAATGGACTTTGATTAATCTTTTAATTAGGTTTTAGTATTAACACATTTTCCTTAAATAGTTCACTAAAATCTTTTTCCCGCTCAAATAGACTACCCATTATTCAATACTATTGACGTATTTTGACACTGTTAAATTTATCTAAGATAGTTCTCGAAACGTATTTTTAAAAGAAATTCGTGGATATGGCAGAGAACATGTAGTAGATGTTCGATTCATTATTAGCACTTGCTTCAGTTTCAAATGGAATATTTCTTTCACAAAACAGCGAGATTCAGAAGAACGCTGTATTTGAAGCCAAGATCAATTGTTTTTTTACTCATCATTTTCTTTTTAAGACCTACTTATTATGTTATAAGAATGGTTTCGTACGAAGCTCCTTAGGCCAATTCCAGTCAACCTAATGTGGTTTTAAAAATACGTTTAGTGCACACTTTTAGGATATTTTATGACCATGTATGTGAGAAAGATTGTGCGCTCCCCTTCTCCTCCCCTCCCGCAGTTGTAACACGCGGGACACGTGTTCCGGCGCGGGGAGAGCAGAGGTTCCGACGCGCGCGAGCCGCGACCGCTCGCCATCTTCCCTGCGCAGCCCGGCGCCTGCGCGTCCTCGCCCCCGCCCCGCCCCCGCCCCTCCCCCGGCCGACCCCGTGCACCCGCCGCCGCCGCCGCCGCCGCCGCCCTCTTCGCGCTCCGCTGGCCGCCGCCGCTCGCGATCGGATCCTCCGCTGATTGCGCTCCGCCCCGCCCCCGCCCCATCCCGCCCAGTCCCTCCCAGTCCCGCCCCGCCCGCCGCCGCCGCCTTTTTCCGTCCCGCTCCCGCCGAATAATCACCTAAACCGGTTAGGAGCCCCGCCTCGTGCCCTCCCTCCCGTCCCCGCCTCCCCCTTCCGCCACCGCCGCCGCTCCCCTCCGCCCCCGCCGCCGCTACAACAGATCAGATCAGAATTTCCAGGCTCTTTCGCCGGGGCTGTTCCTCCGCCCCGCGTTCGCCCGCCTCGTCCATCTCTTCCGCTCCGCACGGCCCGCCTCGTCCCGCCCCGCCCCTCCCGTCAGGCTCGCCCACGCTGCGCGTTCGCCGCCCTCTTTGCTGTTCTCTGTGTCGGAGTCCTTCAATCCACGGAATGTTTTATTTCATCTTTTCCTTGAAATTATCTGCGGATTTTAAGCCTATTCTGGAAAAATTGGGAAATCGAATTAAACTCATGAACAAATTGTTCGATACAGTTTACTACCAGAAGACGTAGTTTATTACTCGAAACTTCATTGTTAATTCACACCTTTTACGTATATTCAGTTACGTACTAAAAATGTTTACGAAGTGCTGTTCTTAAAATCTAACTGTACTGTAAGTACGTCGTAAAATCTAACTGTACTGTACGCATTATACTCACTTTGGTTTCTTTCGTCTCTTAGCTGAATAATTTCAGTAATTCATCTGATATATCTCATCAGACGTCCCTCTTGACCATCATATGTTTAAATTTAGGAGAAATAGGAATATTTTTATGATAATATCATATTTTCAAAGTTTTTTTCGTTTGTGGCAATACTCTTATCTATCCTATTTACTCGTGTATTTCACTTTTGTCATATAACTTCATTTTCTGGCTATCCCTTTTCCCGCAAAAGAGCGAATTCATGAAACCTATGGTTATAATTTCCTCCTGTATTGTCACTTAGTTATCAAATTACTTTCAATCTCATTAACCCACTTTCGTGGCTCTGTTGCATACGCAACATACGACCTGTTCCTTATCGCAACATATGTCCTGTTCCTTATCGCAATTCTCTCCCTATAGTTTCCTTTTCCTTTCATTTTGTCATTACTTCAATTATCAAACAATGTCTTTTGTCTCCTATCTTTCACTTTTTCTGCCGTTGGTTTCTTCATTCTATTTTTCTCGTAACACTCATCCATTCTTCAATCACCCACAACTTTCCCTCTGTAATTCTCTCTCCCGTTTTCTTCGATTCTCCATGCCAATCTCCATCTGTTGAAGGTAAATTGCTTGTTCAAGCTTCGCTTGTCTTAGTTGTTTTTCTTTCTGTTCTGTCTAGAATGGACGTGTCCATATTCAATGTTCAACGGGGACCAGATTTAATTCCTTCTTTCAGACCACGTGAATTTCAGTTTCAATTATCAAAACATTCTCGTAACGTGTGTCTCATCTAAGAACTAAATGCAGTACAATGTAAGATCTCGGGAGCTGGATCACCAGAATTGAAACCTTTTATGCACGGTTATCTACATTGGATGTGTCATTTCAGGAAGGAAAACCCACATCACCTTGTTCCTCAACATATTAGCATTTAGGTCTCAGGAGCATAGATTCCCGCAGAAAATGTTTTTTGTAGCTTTTCGATTTCTTCACACTTTCTTACTAGAACATTGGGCTTTTTCCAAGGCTCGCAGCTCTGTTGTAGTTTCGGAAGGCCATTAGCGTCATTTGTGAACAGTGAGTGAACTGCAATTCTGACGGCCTCCTGACGAGCTGTGGTTCTGACCACATAAAATCAAACGCGATCGCACGGCCCCGCGTGATGCAAACATGTTGCACCCCAAGTCCATAAATCGATTTGCCCCCAATTTCATTAATTCACAAATTTGCTTTCTTCTTCGTTTGTATAAGAAGAAAGTAGATTTTTCTTCGGCAATACTTAGAACGATCCTCAGTAAAAGCAGTCGATTCTGAACTTACTATAAGCACAATCTTCTGAATGTTAAAGAAGCAACAGTGACTCAACTGATGTCTGACCGGGAGGTCCTTGGTTCGAGTCCTGACGGCGGCAGGATTTTCGACATTAGCTTTTCAACTAGGTCGAATTCAGTCGCTATCTGGAGGAGAATTCTATCGGCCGGCTGCTCTGATCGGTAGTTTTCCTTGGTTTCTCCGATCAACACCAGGCGAATACCGGAGCAGTACCCTAGCAAACGAGCCACGGACCGCGCGCGATCTTTCCTTCCTCTTC
>BLKR01012484.1:0-19056 GCA_011170035.1 Teleogryllus occipitalis
TTACGCTGCTTTGGTCATTGTCGTCTTCTCTGTTGATGACCGAACGCGTCGCCACTGAACAGAACAGTAGGAGATTTCGAATTTATTCACGGATCCTTAAGAACGTATTTCTATTTAAAATGACTCTACGCGTACTAACATTTAGTGTTATCTTCAAAACGACTTTCCCAGATCTCACCAATCTGTTTGTTTTGATGAAATTTTCAGACATGTTGACATTTTCTTATAGGTTTGGCCTGATTAAATATTACAAAACTCGCACAAAATATAAATTAGCTATGAACTTTAATAGCTTATTATTAGTAACTAGCTGACCCGGCGAACTCTGTTCCGCCTTAACAGTCGGTCCCATCTTTTTTTCGCGTCGCACTCACTGTGAGAAACTGTACTATCCTTGTTGCACTCGTGATAATAAAGGTATTGAACATTTGTGTTTTTCTCTCAAACAAAGAAGAATTTCAAAAAAACGCTCTGATATTAAATAGATAATAAAAAAAATCTATTACGTAGCAGAGCGTTTTTTTTTTTTGAATTGATTTTTGTTTAAGAGAGAAATACAAAGCTGTAATAATAGGGATCGGCTGTTAAAGGCAATAAATAAGCAGATTTTGGAATTTATTAAGTTAAATTGTTTATTAGAAAATGCAATAAAAAAATTAAGTAGATTAATCATTCATTACTGTTCCTGTATTTTGGTGCATAGGTGAAATATATATGGGTATAACGTATGTATATAATAGGTGTAGTATATATAGATATAACGGCGAACGAAAAGCGGCTATCATTATCGCCTTCTGTTATCAGTGAGGCGTTACAACAATGGGTTACAACAGGCAACAATGACCGCTAAGATGCGAAATCACGCGAAAACGTGCGTTCTCACACAGGAACGCTGTCGAACGGGATAAACAGTATCCCATGTCCGTCTCCTGGCCCTAAGCTTCCTGCTCACCAACTTTCAGCCAAATCGGTACAGTCGTTCTTGAGTTATAAATAGTGTAACTAACACGACTTTCTTTAGTATATATAGATAACGGCGAACGAAAGGCGGCTATCATTATCGTCTTCTGTTATCAGTGAGGCGTTACAACAATGGGTTACCACAGGCAACAATGACTGCTAACATGCGAAATCACGCGAAAACGTGCGTTCTTACACAGGAACGCTGTCGAACGGGATAAACAGTATCCTATGTCCGTCTCCTGGCCCTAAGCTTCCTGCTCACCAACTTTCAGCCAAATCGGTACAGCCGTTCTTGAGTTATAAATAGTGTAACTAACACGACTTTCTTTTATATATATAGATAATAAATTAGCTATATTGTTAGTGGATGTTATATCTGCAATCTATATATTTAAAAAATAAGGTATTCTCCCATGGCTTCGTTTAGAGCTTCTACTGAACCGATTGTAGTATTTTTTCCTTCAAATGAAAGAATGTGATCCCTAAATGTGTTATCATATATTGTTTGTGTTGATTCACCAACGTTTATGGTGTAAATTAATTAATTAAATATTTATTTAATAGTACGCTTATCAATAGTCAATTGGTTTTTTTTTTTTCAGAGAGCGGCTGCTTCATGGTGGCGCTGCTTGATGCTTTATTTTGGTTGTTGAGATTTTTTTCAATTCGTCAAGGTTTTGTTTCACTGTAATAATTGCATTGTGGTGTTGACAGTTTGCATGTATTTGCTTTTGTGGTGTATTTTGTACAGAACATTCGGACAGTGAGTTTTGCTTGGTTGTACTGAAGTAGTGAAGTCGTTGACAGGTTATGTCGAATTCCGAATCCTTGCCCACGCGCCCCAAAAGACGCAAACGTACGTTAACTGGACGCATGGAAAGAGAAAGTCAGTGTAGGTGTCGTGTTAGTGAGGTCATTTCGTTTTCTGTTGGTCGTTGTCTATGAAATGTCAGTTTTATTCTGATTTGTACTTCCCATGGGAGAGAAATTCTGCAAACCAGTTTACTCTGTGTTGCTTAAATGGGAAAATAAGTTTCCCTACGAGCAAATTGCCAGAAGAAATCAAACAGTTGCTTATAGGAGATGATGACACATCAAAAAACTTTAGAAATAATAACCGTCAGTATAATAGTGCTTTATAAGTAATGTAAGTATAATAGTGCTCTTTCTTTTGTGTAATTTGGTGCAGATATTACATTGCCACCTGGTCATGGGCCATGCGTGTTCGAAATTTTGGGAACTCCACATCACAGAATATCTTCGTTGTACCCTGAAGATCCAAATAATGCAACGTATTGTGAAGATTAGTCTGGACATTTTATATTTATCTCAGATCTCACCGTCAAATTTTGATGGGTTCTCACTAGTTTTCTCCTAATTTCTTCATTCTTCGCCGTTGTTTCTCATTCCCTGAGTCTAAACTGCACCGCTTCTCTTCTTTGTTTCCTTTTGGTGGCGTTATTAATCTTTGAACTTTGCCTAAGTGGTATGTGTTTCTGTACATGTGTGTGAGAGTGAATCCCTTCAAGATGCTTATAGAAAATTTTTATTTTCTTTTTTAGTATTTTGTATTCAAAATGGGCGGAAATGTTCAAATATAATATTTGGACATGTTCTGTAATTTTCTCCATCGTTAACTAGTATGTTATTGATTTTTATTTTTATCGATATTTTAGGGTTGAATAGCATGTGTTAAGGCATCGAAACGGTCTTAGAAGTTAGCATTTTGTGGGAGAGCAATTAAAAGAAAACTAGGAACTTTCAGCATTTCGAACAGCATCCTGCTGAAAATCAGTTGCTGAAAATAGGCTGTCAGCACACTTCAGGCGTTAGAATCGGTTTGCCAACATTGAATATTTCAAGAACTATATTATGTGTCACCTGTCTTGGGTTATTCCAACTCCCGGTGAAATGCCATGCACTACATTTACGGTACTAATGACCTAAGTAGTTGACGCGCCTGGAATCACTAACAAACAATCAATTATTTATTTCCACATTTCTCTACCAAATCTCCGCGTCGCTCACGTCAGCTGGGATCCTTGCTTTGCGGTTCCTTCGAGTCCTTCACGGAGAACAAAACACGTCGCCAGCAAGAATTTTCAATAATGCACTGAGACTCAAATAATTGATTGACTGATTGATGATTCCGGGCGCGTCAACTATTATGGTTATTAGTCTCGTAAGTGTATTGTGTGTTCTTGCTCGCATGGTGGCGGAAGTCGTCTCCCGCTGGATGGCCAAATCTGGCGCCAATCTACCGTCGGCTAAAGGGTTTTCCCCAACCAGGTATCTCCCACCAGCGGGGTAAGTTCCCGACCGGTCTCCCGGCATATGTGGTAGTGTAGTGCATGTTTGTGTAAGTGCGTGTGTAAGAGGAGAGGATAAGACAAGGAAGAGGAAGGAATGATCGCGCGCGTTCCGTGGCCTGTTTGTTAGGGTACAGCTCCGGCATTTGCCTGGTGTTCTTTGGAGAACCTCGGAAAACTACCGATCAGAGCAGCCGGACGCTAGAATTCTCCTCCAGAAAGCGACTCCTCCAGAATTCGACCTAGTTATCTAGCTATGTCGAGAATCCTGCCGCCGTCGGGACTCGAACCTAGGACCTCCCGGTCAGAGGCGCTGCAGTGACATCAGTTGATGCACTGAGCCACCGCTCCCGGTCAAATGATAACCAACAGCTCCCGACTATGAGAAAATGTTTTCTGCTCCGTATGCGTCGCAATCGGCGATCAGCGTGGTTCTGCTCGCAATTCAACAATACAAGCGAACCTCTTCTTACGAATTTTACATTTTCTGGGAATCCTTTAGAGCGCTGCTTCGCATGAATAAACAATTCTTAATAAATCTTAAACGCGCCAAGTTTGAAATGCACGATCTTAGCGCGAATTAGTGCCAAGGAGAGCTTATAATTGTTGATTTGAGATTATGCGCCAAATTTGAAAAAAAAAATGCAGAGTAATTAACAGATGTGTTATTTTATAAATAACAGCAATAAAAGATGTTCGTAAAGGGAACTTTAATACAGTTAAAATTTGACATTTCCGGAGTATTTCTTCTTTTACCCTTTGAACGTTTAGTACTGCATGGTTTGGTATGTGCCTGCTCAGGGTTCGAGAATGTTAGGAATCCTATCTTTCAGCCTTTCCCGGTAACTACCCACTTCCGCAAAACGAGCTTTCTCTTGATCATCCTCTCCCCCGCTGGAGGAGTGGGGGGGGCAGACGGTCGCAAGACCTGAAGCTCTAGGTGGAGACGTCCACCCGGTGCATCAATCTCTCGGCGTCACTCACGTCGTTAGCTTCAAGATAGAGGCAGTGAGTAAGCGATGCTAAGCTCCGTGTTGCTGGGTTCGACAGGTGACTCACCAATTAGGCCAATGGCGCGCCGAACTTTGGGCGGGATTGGGCGAAGGCTGTTCCTCGGAATGCTTCGGATCCCATGTATAAAAGTCCAAACTGGGAGCATGAACCCTGCCGACATGTTCCCTAGATTCCGGCGGTACTCACGTCGATAGATTCAAGATGGAGGCATTAAAGAGACGGGTTGGGGGCCCTCAGGCCTTAGCCCGAGTGACCCCCATTTAGTCACTTGGCACTCGTGTGGCAGTGGACCGACACTGTGCAAAGAGGAGAGATGTTGTCCTGGCGCATCGTGAGTGGCGGATTGTTTCCATTCCGGCACTCGCATGAAAAGCCAGTAGCTCTGAGCGGCCCGACCCGAGCATTGAACAGGGAGGTTCCCGAGAGAAACAACTGCGTTCTGGCGGGATCCGGATACCAAAAGCCCAAAGCCAAGCTGCGGGGAGTGAGAATAAATGCAAAAAGCCTAGGTGTCCACTCCAGGGATTTATCCTTCGGAAACTGAAAATAAATGAAGAGTGGGGTGATAGCCCACACAGGGTAGACGATGTTCATCCTCTCATCACCTTGACCTAAGATCTCCACTTGAGCTATGGCGAGTTCACTGGCCGCCGCCATCGTCCGCGACGCTTGAGGTTCCTCGCCCCGTCCGCCTCGCACATCGCTGCCAGTGACACCTCCTCGATCTCCTCCAAGGAGGCGGTGCCCGTTCTTGCAAAGCCCGCCTCGCCCTTTTGATATCCGCGTCGCTCTTGTGACCTGGACCGACAACGGTGGCTCAGTACATCAACTGATGTCACTGCAGTGCCTCTGACCGGGAGGTCCTAGGTTCGAGACCTGACGCTGGCAGAATTTTCGACACTAAACTTGTGAGTTAAGTCGAATTCAATCGCTGGAGGAGAATTCTAGCGGCCGGCTGCTCTGACCGGTAGTTTTCCGTGGTCTCTCCGATCAACACCAGGCGAATGCTGGAGCAGTACCGTAACAAACGGGCCACGTACCGCGCGCTATCTTTCCTTCCTCTTCCTTGTCCTTTTCTCACTCCTTATACATACACCTTCAACCATACATACACTCCTTATACACCTTCCTCTTCCTTGTCCTTTTCTCACTCCTTATACATACACACTTACACTAACATGCACTACACTACCACACATGTCTAGACACCCCAGCCGGGGACATGTCCCAGCTGGGGTGGAGCCCCGATGGTAGGAGATACCTGGTGGGGGAAACCCCGCTAGTCGACGGTAGGTCAGCGCCGGATCTAGCCATTCAGTTGCGAAGTTCTCCGTCACCTCCCGATGAAAAACATACACAACACTTACGGCACGAATGGCCTCAGTAGTTGACGCGCCCGGAATCAGTAATCAATCAATCAATCGAAATTGTGGCCTGGCCTCTTCATATCCCTACTTCTCTCGTCTCTCTCACTCTGGTTGAAGTTGTGGCTATCAGAACGCCTTTCTATAGGTGCCTTTGCGGTTGCAATCGTCATGCCCCGCCTCCCCCTCATCGCTTCCGCCAATGCTTCCTCCAACTACCTCACCTCGTCTACCTCTGCATGCTCATCTTTATTCAACTCCATCATTTTCTCTGCGGCAACCTCACCGCCGCCGTGATAGAAAGATGTGGATGGCCTATTGGGGATCGTATCCAACTACAACCAATGATCTTCAGACACCAGTTTGCTTCACAATGTTAGCGGGAATTTTTAATATAGTCAGATATCAAAATTATCAGATTGTTACAAGTCATTGAAACAGATGTATGAAGGATTTATTTTATATATTACATCTTATACATCTTCATTGTGTTATTTTTGTTGGTTGCCGTTGAAAATTGGTACTTTATGTCAGTTTCAAACTGTTTCTCAGCACTTCTCGCTCTTCATGCAACATGGCGGCCAAAGGCTGGTCTGGCTTTTCAAACGAAGTTCCCGTGTTGTGGCCACGTGGTTCGGGACGCAAACCGATGCTGCGGAGAACGAACAAAAAACGGTGAGTAAGAGTAGCTGTGATATACCAAAATGCCTAACCATTTTGTTTATAAAATGTCATTTATATGAAGTAGAATATTGGGATGTTAATAGACGATCGCGGAGGGGTTGCTATGTGACAAGTAAACAACCGGCATTAAAGGTCATATTCGCTAGGTGAAGAGGATGTGGAAATGACCGGGTGGAGACGGAAATAGTATTGTTTTGTTAGACAAAAGAGGATGATACAGAGTTCTGGGTTTTAGGAAGAACAGTGACACTCTCTCGAGTAACGCGGTAATGAGCGGGTCGACTCCTGACATTTTACCAAGTCGCAGAAGGACTGTTGATGGACAACCAAATCCGATGCAATAACTTGTAGTATAATTAAGTCTATCGTTTCTTATACTACGATAAAACGTTCTTGACGAAGGACGAAGGAATTCTACGAAGTAATAGTCAGTACGTGTAAAGGCGTCGAACCGTGATGCGAGTAAGGGAAGTAAGGGTAATAATAGTATCGCTGGGAGAATTTGAACTTCATCAAGAACATTAGACAGAGGACTTTATGAAGAAGGAAGATTCTGCTGCGACGATGGAGAAGATTCTACGGGGCGCCATCGAATGGAGAAGTAAAGAGCGCGCGAAGATCCGCGAATATAACAAGGTTGTTTTATAATTATTACAAGATAGAGAGAGCTGATCATGACCAAAGATAATTTCATTTTGGATTAACGATGTAACAATTCATGTTTAACTTTGATTAGAATCATATTTCACATTATAGTAAATTCCAATTTTTTACTTTAAAAGAAAGATTATCATTATTCGTTACGTGCAATACAGTAGTAGATATTTCGAAAACTCCCTGGGTTTTAGGGCCATTACTTTTCTTAGCGTACGTAAATGATCTCCATGATAACATACAATCAAAGGTGCGTTTATTTGCAGACGATTGTGTTATATACCGAAAAATCAAAAGTAGCGCTGACGAACAAATACTACAGCAGGATTTAGAACATTTACGCGCTTGGGCTGAAAAAAATGACATGGGAATTAACGGATCGAAAAGCAAAACAATAACGTTCGGGCGGGGTCGAAATTATGAGGAACCAGACTATCATTTAGGTGAGGTCGTCATCCCAAGAGTCGCATCATGCAAGTACTTAGGCATTCATATAGATAGTAAATTAGGGTGGGAGAAGCATATAAATCAGGTAGTAAGAAAAACGTGGAAGTCCTTGCATTTTGTAATGCGAATTCTAAAGAAAAGTAACGCAATAAAAAAGTCATGGGAATCTCTAGAAACGAGAACAAGGGCGAGGCTTTGCGCTCTTTATAAATCGTACGTAGGTCAACCAGCTTGGAAGGAAATTCAGGTTAGACTAGAAAAATCAAATTATTTCGGCCGAAGCGATCACACTCACAAAATTCGAACAAGGAAACAAAATTCAGATCTTGGGAAATTTTCTTTTTGTAACAGAACAATTAAAGATTGGAACAGTTTACCCGCAGCAATTTTCAAAGCTTTTCCTCTAAGTGTCCGAAGGTTTAGAAATAAGTTAGAACAATATGAGAGTAATAGACATTAAATGAGTAAGTGCTGGGAAGTGCGGTGAAGTGCTGTGAAGTGCTGGTCAGTGTAATTCAAAGCAAAAACAGTGAAGTGTAGTGTAGTGTAGCGTAGTATAGTGTAGTGCAGTGCAGTTAAGTGTAGTGAACACGATCAATGAATTTTAAAAAAAATTAGCCAATATTTATGTAGCTTGTATTAAATTTTAGAATCACTGACATATAATTATTGGATATCATGATAGAGTTGAAATATTTGTTATAATACTTAATATTAGTGATAGTGTGGGTCATACCCAATTGCAGTTCAAATAAATGTATGTGTGTATGTATAAGATTTTCAGATTCCTTGCCACTCCGTATGGATGGCAGATTGAGTAATTGGTTGCAGAGTAAGTAGCAACAATTATGAACTTCGAACCCAATTCACTGAGCTAGCACGACATAATTTTGGATGAGAAATATTAAAATTACGTAGGAAACATCCGGGTTACAGTCGTAATTATTTCCTGGCGCTCAAATCAATAACTAAAGTATTCGGAAAATAATTATGAGTGTCATTCAAACGAAACGAGTCATGAATCTAACTTAATTAATAATTCGTAAAATTACGAATTTTGCTGGTATAGAAGAAGGTCTTGTTTCAACCCATCTCCTTCAACCATGACAGCCATCATCTCCCCCTATTCCTTCTCCATCTCCCATCTCCATCATACACTTCCCTTCGAAAGCATCTATTGTCTCCACCTCCACTTTTATTGAGTAATTGATTAGTGATTCCTGGTGCATCAACAACTCCAAAGTCATTAGTCCTTAAAGTGTAGTGCATGTTTTATAGTGGGAGGTGGCGGCGATTTCTCCCCACTGGATGGTGAAATCCGGCGTCGACCTACCCGTCGGCTTGCGGAATTTTCTCAATTGAGGTGTCTCCCACCAGCGTGGCACCGCCCCAGCTCTAATCTCTCGACTCGTCTCAGTGGCATCAATTGATGTCCTGAGCTACCTAAGCCGTTCAATATCCACTTTCTCTACCTCTACAATCTCCACCTGCTACAACTTCACCACCGCGACCACCTCAGCCTCCTCCCCATGCCTCTTACCGGGAGGTCCTAGGTTCGAGTCCTGACGGCGCACAGTGTGTAATTTTGGCAATCTAGGTGGACTTAATTCAGAAACTACAAAAGTATGGATTGTTTACTGTTCTAGCTAACATATATTGAAAATAAATGATAATTCTCATACATGGAACAAGTTTTGTTAAAATATTTTCACTACAACTATTTTTTTTGCAATAATAAATAATCGCGCATTACACAGAAAAACGCCAATAAAACTTAAAATAATGTATATACAGTAAATAAATGTAACTAATTATTTTCAATACTAATTTTTAATATTTCAAGAAGAAAATAAAAATATAGATCAGCCACTATGGAAACAAATTAAAGAATTAGAGTAAAAGAGAATTATTACATGCTAGTACTATGTTCAGTCGCCATCCATGAATCCTCGGATGAGGTGATGCCATGTACTTCTTCAGGGTCTTGTTGATCAATGTCTAACAAATTAACAATTTCTTGATTGTATTTCTTCTTTTTTGGTTTTGGAGATCCCTGTAGACTTGCAATGTATGGATTCGATGTAATGAGAAGCCTGTTCATGAGATCAGTGTTTGTGTCTTTTCTTGATGTTTTCCTTGTAAATAGTCCTCTGAACTTCCTGTTGTCTTTATTTCTTGCTTCCAGAGCTTCTTCAGATAGCTGTCCAATAGGTAGAATGCAACTATCAACTATGTCGCTTCCGTGGAAGAGAATCTTATGTAGAGTTACAGGCATGCGATACCACTGGTAATGTAGGAGATATAGGTCTCGTGTGTCATAAATAAATTTTTGAAAAGCATTGAAGTTGATTTTTTCACCACTGTTCAGGCATGCCAATATGATCCCAAAACGTTTTATTATGTCCAGATTTATTCCAGTTATTTCCGAAGATATCTCGGTATTTCTGAAGAACTTTCGGGCAGTATTTTCATCATTAGTATTGCCACTTTGTGGTTTAGGCATATCGACCAACAGTCCTAACTCCTCCCGAAATTTATCTTGGATTTTTTTCTTTCTTTGAGCTACTTTTTCTTTATTTTCAATTCCTCTTACATGACTTGTTTGAATTTCCAGACGATACGAAATGTGCAGGAGACATTCAAATAGCCTTATCCAGGAATGAAGAGGAGACATTCCGAAGCAGAGATATTCTTTTTTCACTTTTTTTGTGCGTAGAGCTTCAAAATTGTTCATTTCAGTCGGTTTCGCTCCACACAAGTAGCAAGTCTGTGTGGAAAAACACGATGAAACGGCATTGCAGACTTTGCCATCCACCATGCAAAAAATCATTCTTGGTGTAATGGAAATTTCTGAATAGAGAAATTGTATAGTAGTGGGAGTTAATAACCCTATCTGTTGTTCTACTTTGCTTACTTCAGTGTTACTTACACTTGACGTTTCTTTTGCAAAAATTAATTTTATAGGGCGACAGTACTTAGTTGAAGACGGTGTGGAATTTTTCCAAATTACATTTTCGCCACCAACAGTCTGCATTTGTATTGGCACCATAGACACACTAAACATATTTTCGTTTGTGTAATTTTCTTCACTGAACTTTTGTCTGTATTTGTTTTGCTCTGAACCATCGCAACCCCATTTTATAATAATTTCAAAAATAGCATTAGATTGTAGTTGAAATTTCTCTCTGATATCTTGGATTTCGCACAAACGACGAATTGTATGGTCAATAACTGACTGTAGAGGTATCTCAGCCGATATTTCTGTCACTTTCACTCCTCCTGGATAGCACATGACTTTTGCTTCATTAACTCTGTAATACGGTGGATATAATTTACAATTTGTTTTTTTCGGCTTGCTCTCGTATTCGTAAATATTGCTGAGTAGACAAATTCGTACTCACCATTAGAGCGAGTGCTTGTTCTGGAGAGAGTAAAGATGGTTCCTGATGCAACGATCGAACTTTAATTTTTGTGCCTCTATTAGGAGAAGCAAGTACAAGTTCCTTCACTATGTTCGAAGAATCTCTTTTTCCTTCATTCCTTAATTTTATTCCGGTAGCAGTTTCCAATTCTTCTGTGGACAAACATAAGAGCTGTTTTGCTCTCCGTCTTTTAGCTCTAGAGCCACACGAACTAAATGGCTTAACTGGACGGCCAACACCTCTAGTAGTATCATCTAATTGTGATGTACTTGGAGCAATTGTCGATAAATTTATTGAAAATTTGATGTCTTCCTGCAGCCACGATGAATAATTTTCTAGAAAACGCTGTTTATGCCTCGCACATTTTTTTTCCATTTTCTGATGATAAACTGAGAAAAATTTTTAATTTGAATTTTTATGGGCATGATTGAAGTGTCGGTAATAGTTTCCTCACCTAATTCGTGTAAAACATGTGATAGCACGGCGTCATACCTTGCTTCCGTGGAGCTTTCACACCATACATGAAATAGCGTCCTCCGTGAAATCAAGCGCTCCACTGCGAAAAAAAATTAAAAACTCGTAAGTGCGCAGGTATGCGCAGCTGATCTTTCATGATTCACATAGCCAAATGAATAAAGTTTAATACCTACATAGTCACAAACGTCAACTCCTGTAAACTCTGTATTAAAAGTCTAGATACATTTGTAAAATGGCGTGAAAGTAGAACTAAAATTACCTACTTTTTCAAAAGACCCCCACGAGCAATCGCAGACACTTTTTGCTTATCTTTAGGCACTAATAAAAAGAAGAAACACCCAAAAACACAATTATTTAATCACTACCTCTCTGTGAGTAGAAGGCGATGAGCACTGGTCTCCAACACGAGATGTACTGAAATGCGACTGATAGAGCCGCGCGGTGTCAGCGCGAGATCGTGCAAGGTTGAACTTGTTCTACTGCCGCCTCAAGCGATGCAGAAGAAAAACAATACCCAATTCATACACTATGGACATTCTAAAATCAAACAAATACCCAACTTAATTCATTTGAGTACTTTGGAAAATTGAATTATGTCCACCAAGATGGCTGAAATTACACACCGTGCGGCGGCAGGATTTTCGACACTAGCTTTTCAACTAGGTCGAATTCAGTCGCTGTCTTGAGGAGAATTCTAGCGGCCGGCTGCTCTGATCGGTAGTTTTCCATAGTTTCTCCGATCAACACCAGGCGAATGCCGGAGCAGTATCCTAACAAACGGGCCACGGACCGCGCGCGATCTTTCCTTCCTCTTCCTTGTCCTATCCTCTCCCCTTACACACACTTACGCTAACATGCAGTACACTACCACATATTCCGGGAGACCGGTCGGGAGCATAGAGCTTGTCCCGGCTGGGGCGGTGCCCTGCTGGTGGGAGAGTCCTGGTTTGGAGGGAAACACCGTTAGCCGACGGTAGGTCGGCGCCGGATCTGGCCATCCAGCGGGGAAAGATCACCGCCATCTCCCGAGGAAAAAAGCATGCACTACACTTAACGGGACTAATGACTAAAGCCGTTGACGCGCCCGGAAACACGAAAAAATCAATCAATAAAAAATCCTCTCCCTGCTGCGGCGCCGGATCTGGTCATCCAGCGGGAAAAGATCACCGCCATCTCCCGAGAAAAAGCATGCACTACACTTACGGGACTACTGACAAAAACCGTTGACGCGCCCGGAAACACGAAAAAATCAATCAATAAAAAAAATTCCCCCTGCTGCCGCTGGGCGCCTCGGCGACGTTGTGAGGGCGCTGTGAGGGCGCTGTGACGCGCCGCGACGGGTTGAGCTCAGGGGCGGCGTGGCGACGACGCGGCGCGGGCTCAAGCGACGTCTCAAGAGGCGTCGGCCGCCAGCGTCGCCGCCTCCCCCCTGCCCCCACCCCGACGCACAATGGTCAATTACCAGAGGTGAGACGGCAGTCCGTCGACAAAGGCGGCGGGCGCCAAGCGCGCTCACCTCCGCCCGGGATGCCCTCAATGGGCGCCGACACCGCTTATTTTCCCAGCGAGCCAAGCAATTTACGTCTCTTTTACGGGCTCCAACACTTATATTAAGAGCATAATGGCGGCGGCGGGGGCGGCGGCAAGTCCGTTTACTCTGCGTCACCTGCCCGCGTCTGCCAACTGAGCGCCGTCCGTCCGTAGAAGAGCGGAGGGCGCTGCGGGAGATGGTGTGCGCCAGGGCATGGAAATATCGTGAACAAGAGGCGGCTTCTCGAGGACGGAAGGGAGGAAAAGTCTTCTCATATTCTTCTGAGCGTAATTACTAGACATCGGATGTTGAGGGAAATGCCTATTTTTTTTTCTAGAGAACTTATTCAAAAGCTGATAATATATGTCCACTAATCAAGACAAATGATGACATATGACTAGACATCGGATGTTTAGGGAAATTCCAATTTTTTTGTAGAGAACTTATTTAAAGGCTGATAATATATGTCCACGAATCATGACAAATGATGACATATGACGAAGTTTTATAATGCTAATTTTTGCTTATTTTAGCATAAATGCCTATTTTAGGACTTTTTTTGCCTTTTATTTATTATATTTATATACAATGCTAAGATATCGGAAAATCGGTGATGGTCCAATGTGACCATTCATTATGAAATCTTCGATTCACGTCTTGAAATTTAAAATTACGAATGAATTCCCGAAAGTATACCAACTGATTTTTCTCCATTTCCCTATTTCATAAATACCAGCCATGTTCTGAGAACATGGACGATACACCGAGAGAACCGAATTTTAAGTGGAAATAAAAATAAATTCCCAGATTTCAGTGGTGCTAGTGTTGGATTGCTAAAATATATGCCAGTCACATCGTTCAGATATCCTTCTCCGCATTCAAACTGATTTTGTCTCCCAGTCGTCGCAAATTTGAAATTGTGTTCCTTGAAAAGTTACTGATAATATGTAAATATTACTGGTTAATGAAAACTATTAAGAATAAAATGTAGAAGAGTTGTAAATGTGTAAATCTAGTTTTACATTAAAATGTACGAACTGGTTTTGTGCATTTATGTTTACAAAATAATATAGACAAAAAATACAATTTCTCCATTTTATTGTGTATGACTCTTATGACAGTGCCTTTTTTTCTCCTTATTCTTGTCTTTTTCAGCGCCTTTTTAGGCGCCTAAAAGACGATTTTTTAGTGCCTCAACATCCGATGTCTAGTAATTACCAAACATATTTTTCCTTTGACTATTACACTCATGTCTGGTCTTGCCGTAAGTAACCAATGCCAAGCAAGATTATATTCAAATTAAACCAATCCCAGATGTCAACCGCCATGTGATTATCACTTTGTTTACCTTTTGCACTCCGCTGTAATCACTTTGTTTACCTTTTTAAGATAAAGTGTGATATACCGAAATGACGTACCATTTTTATTATGGAAATGTCATTTTATATGACATAGAATATAGGGATGTCAATAGACGATCGCGAGAGGATCGCTATGTAACAAATAAACAACCAGCGATAAGGATCATTTTTCGTTAGATTGAAAAGACAGAGCAGAGGCGGAATAAGCATTGTTTTGAGAGACAAAAGTAAAATATATAAAATTCGGAAGCAATTGCAAGAATTTTGTGAAGAAAGAAAATACAAATGAACAACACAAACTACAAATGAAGAAAATACATATATTTTTGGCAATGAATATGCAAATATTAGATAATGAAGACTTCAAAGAATATGCTATCAAAACTATGTGGAACGTTGCAACCAAATTTATTCAGAAAAATATTTTAATGAGTACACACGTGTGTTCAATGTATTCGAAATTGTTGAATCCCGCTCCTAATTCAGCTTGTAAATCTTCCATTTCAAATACTTCTACGTAATACCAAGACATGGAAAACGCAACTTTTTACAACTTCAATAATAGAGTTTTTAATAAATGTTCTTGTGAGAAGCTTTGTTTTAATTGTTTTTGACAGTTTTATTACCATAAAATCGAAACATATTTGAAATCATTTTCTACATTAAACTTTTATTCATATTTTACTTGATTATAAGTTATTACAGGAGGCAGTGATAACTCGGAACTGAATGAAAGTTGCACACATTCCGGTAGCAATTTTGAGTAATATTTCTGTTTTTACTAATTCCTGTAATTTTACTTATCAATTCGAATTATGTAATGTCTTAATTCGTGAAATAGTCACACCAAATATCACGAGAAGTGTTGTACTAGCCGGTAATTCACTCCTCGCTACGTGAGTCATGAATATACGGGCTAGCACAGCACTTCTCGTGATATTACTTATGATATAAAATATAACTTCTGTGTTGATGGCAACGGGGAAATTTATTATCATCAAGTTTTGAACTACGCGCGCTTTCAACAGTTGCATACCAATGCCGTTTTCCATTCGCGGAGGACACCAATGAGGGGAGCAGGGATCAACGGTGGACCCCGGAATAAATTGAAAAATAATTGAAGAATATATATTTCAGAGCTAACGCCAAATGTATTTAGCAATATATTCCATACATGTCCTTAAAAATTAACGATAAAATATTTAGCGTTTTTTATAGTTAGGAAGAGTTTCTCTGAATATTCTCCATACTTTCTGTCCTTTCTGAAGACGCACAGACCTCGTCTTATGGTTCCTCATTAACTCCCGTATGTGTGGTGTAATTTAGCAGCAGATAGAACGTTTTGAACTACAGCAGAGAAAAGTACCGTTTTTCGACAGAAAACTCGTTTCGGGATTCGACAGAAAACTCGTTCCGATTTTTTCTTTTTTCCCTTAATGTGTAGGAAAGTAGATTCTCTTATATGTAGTGTAATCAGAAATCACTTTTGGTGAATAGATATTTGTCCGTCTGTCCCTGTTTGTACAACACTACGACCTAAACAATTAATATGATTTCTCTCAAAATAAATATTCCTCAATCGCACTGGTGGGACTCGAGATCCTTGGAATTTGAAATGAGTCGTAATTTTGGGGATGCTTTACATCAAGCCCCAAAAACATTTTCAAAATACTTGTTTAAAAATTGCTTTTATTTCACACCAAATTTCGCGATTTGAATGTCTTTGAAGAACATATTTCTTTAAGAATCCATATTGCAGTTGTAAGAAAACGTCGAAAAAAGTTTAAACTTCAGGGATTTCAACTCAAAATGAAACCCTGCTCATTTTTTAAGTTCTTTATGCTATCCGAGGACAATGTTTAATCAAAAAATTGAAGTAATATTAAAATTCAAAAAGTCCGTTTCAAATTAGAAGATCCCCAGTTCGTTCAGATTGATCAGGAAATATCAACTTTGAAGAAAATCGTCTGAATGGTTTAGGTGCTAGCGTTGGCCACGAGCTGATAGCTGAAAAGACGTTTTGCCGTCAGTCAATTTTTCGGTATCACGAACCTCCAAAACTTGGATTCCGACTTCACAATGTGTTAGTAAAAGTAATTTACTGTAGATGGGAAGACGATTTTTTCAGTGTGACAGTGACAATTGGACTTAATTTTCATACGTTTATTTTACTTCATTTAGGAAAAATTAAAGAAAATATTGTAGCCATTTTGAGGAAGTTTTGGAAATGTTATGGGGTAATGTAAATTATACCGAAAAATCAAAAAAAAATGTCTAATTCAAGCTGAAGATTTAGCAGCTAGCGTTCACAGATGGACAGAAAGATGGGCAGACAGACGGACAGATAGACAGACGTTTTGCAGTAAACCAAATTTCCGGTATCAAGGACTCACAAAACGTGTAATATGAGTACTCAACGTATGTACATAGGTACTTATATACTATGTAACAACGTATTTATGTGCGTAAGTATGTACGTACGTACGAACAAGTATGTACTGTTGTAGAATCACTAGCTACTTTCTCACCCACCACGTACTTATATAGTAAAGAGAAAGCATTGTAAAGCTGTAGCAAATAGAGGCGATTTTACGATAGAAAAACGTATTGTGTGTCCCTGATACCGAAAAAATGGATAATTCTTGGTCCTATAAATACTAAATCACTTCCTCTAATGCGTTTGTATTGAGAATTCTCGATTAATGGATCCTTGATACATAAAAATGTGTTTGCGTGTGTGAATATTGTGAGTGAATGAATGTATTGAGAACGTTACTCATACTCCCGTATACTGTTTCCTTCTGCCTTGCTCTGTTTTAAGGAAGTATACTGGAAGGAATTTGGCTGGGTGTTGCTAATAATCGACGTTGGGAGGCGCAGCCACTTGGAGTGGGCGTGGCGGAGCGGTGCGGCCGGGGAGGAGCTAAGATCGCTCTGCGAACGGGGCGGGGCGTGGCGCGGTAGGGCGCGGGTAGCGGGCGTCGCCGCCGACAGTTTTCACTCAATTAGGGTCTGGCTCCATTGATTTCCGAGCCACGCTGAGCCGCTAAGTGCCGGCCTGGATTACCTTGGCGCCGTTCTCCCAGCCCCACCCCCTCCGCCCCAACCCCTACGGGCCGCAAAAATCCCCCGGATCACCGTCGCATTGATTATCAATTAGACGCGGGGCAGACTCCTCGCCCCGCCCCGCCCCGCCCCGCGCCTCCCCGGAGCCACCCTCGTCGCCGCCCACGAGCTGGCACTTCATCGACTGGCACAGCACACAGATCGCTATTTCATTTTCAATTATGGCAATCACTGCTTCCTTGCTCTCTTAAAGTGGCTGTTAAAGAACTTTTAACTCATTTACATAGATATTTCTTATAAAAGCAAAGTAAAATGCCACGGATATATCCCTAAAATAACTTTCCAAAGCGAAGGAGATGGAATGTATCCTACTAGACACTTTTTGTGTGGGTGCAAGTCACCGAAATCAGCCGAAAGAAATATATATGGTTAATATATGTGTGAGGATGTAAGTTCAAAAAGGTATTGCAATTCACCACTCGGTCTGGTATGTTTCTGAAAATGTGTTTTTAAGGATGTAATGCATTGTTAGAATAAACAACATTAAGCATTTAGGCTCTACAGATGATTGAGACCTGACTATATGAAAGCATAAAGAGCGTGAAAACGAAGTGACACCGCTCGAGAATGTCTAGGAGATAAGGTCACTTCGTATTAGTCAAAAGCTGAGAAGCAATTGAGTAAGGAGTGGAATGAGTTTTCTTCTTTATTCTCAGAAAAAAGAACAAATAGCTCGGAATTTGTTGAAGAATAGTTCACCATAGCAGCATACGTTTGGGGAGATTGACATAGAAATTGACAGCGGTATGAGTATGTTATTTTATTGCTTTTAGGATGAAATCGTAGACAAGGGTGGTTCATGAATTTAAATAACGAAAGTGGATGGAAATCAAGGAGCAAGGAGTGTTGTTTAGTATTTGGTACTGGTTGAGACTGAGATAAGTTAATATATTTGCGACTGATTTTGAAGGATTTAGCAAATTATACATGAAGTTATTAGTGCTCGCGAGTTGGGATGAGGATTTCAAAGATTCCAGGCAATGTTTACTGGAAACAAACAATTTGACAAAAAACAGGTAAACTTGAAGTTGAAGGCAAGAAGCATGTTTTGAAACAAAACAATATTGATATTATTGATAGTATTGAAACATGTTGAAAATATGTGTTCATTTCTCTTACTTTTGAAACAAACCTATTGTTTGTCACAAATATTTACTAAAATATACATTTATTCAAATGCAGTGTACTTAATATTTTAAAATCAATGTTTTATATTAGATGTGATATGACTAAAATATCAAAAGCTGCTCAATAATTAATAAAAATGCTGATAATGAGAAACTTTTATTCAAATAATTCAATTAAGATAACCAACCTTAAAGTTGTTTTACAAATATTACAACTGCACTATTCTGCTTCATTAAGAGCAGTATTTATTATTATTAGATTTCTATTAGAGTAAAATCTGTCCAATCTGGAATCGATCGGGTCAAACAAATGCTTGTTTTGGAACGTTTCCATTTTAGGCAGGGTTGTCCATTTTATGACTTATTGTTTTTGTGATATTGATATTTCCGTCCTGAAACTAGTAAATTACGTGACTTTATTATAATTATTAAAATATATCAACATATAACATTTTTATGGAAGATATCACCAATAATCAATATTAAACATTCGGCATTGACAGCGCCTGAGTTTCGCTTTATTGTACAAGTTTGACCTTTTCATAGTGTTTTATGGTTTTTCAACCATTGTTAATCT
>BLKR01012485.1:0-19046 GCA_011170035.1 Teleogryllus occipitalis
ACGCAACATTCAACTAAATAGTGAAACAAGTAAATAGTGCACTGAAAGAAAGGATACCATAATTCCCAACGAGATTTCAATAGTTACACAAAACCTTCGTATTGGAAACAGAGACCTGAGTGCTTTACTCCCCTTCCTAATTACAACAGCATATACGATTGCTGACCTTGATAGACCAACCTTGATGGACCAACCGGCCTGTGATTTCTGAGAGGTTGATGTTGCTTCGTAAACGGACCTGTCGGCCTTATCAAGCCTAATCATGTTGCAAAGCACTAGGTGGCCAAAACAGCCAGGTACCTTGTCAGATTAATTACGTATTGAAGAAAATATACATTGAAAAACATTCAACATCTGTTAAACACACACACACGTGTGTGTGTGTGTGTGTGTATATATATATATATATATATATATATATATATATATATATATATATATATATATAGTGGATCCACTCTGAACCAAAGTTTTGTACCTCAATAAAGTAGTGTGGAAATGATATCCGCTCGAACATTTTAAAATCGTTCAAATGCTTCGCGCTGAAAATCAACGCTCCACGGCTCGGTTCCGCTCGACTATTTTCGCATACTTCCGTGGCTTCGCATTCGCTGTCCCGAGACACAAGTCCTGATATCAGCCGAGGGTCAGCCGCGGGTCAACAGGAAGCGCGCGGCCGGTTGGACCGCAACGGCACGCTGCCCATCGCCTGCGAGGACATTACTACTCAGTTCATTTTGGAAGGACTAAGAGAGTGACTGGCCCTTCAGGAATATTTCTTCGAAGTGGTGAAAAGCGCATCGTTGTGAAAGTTTTCAAATTGTTATTGTAGAAAAATACGTCGTTGGCAAAGCAAATCGTTGAACGTACTATGAGTTCACTGGTAAGTACCGTATTGAAACTTATCGTGCTGCATCAGTGTGGATTATAATCTAAAGGATATTGGTGGATATCTTTTAATACGTGCCAGACTACAGAGTCTAAAATACCTCTTTGAAGTGAAAATCTTATTTCATTGGAAGTAAACGGGCGAATAAAGTTCGAAAGAAAATGATACCTTCATTTACACCGCCTATTTGAAATCAAACAAGAATTGTCAACCAAGATTAAAAGAGAATGGTGGAATGGAATTGCAACTTTTAGGTACGTATATATTTCTATCATCAGTTGTAATAATAGAAAGGCATATATTAGTTAGTGTGCATTTCTATAACCTACAAAACTTGGCCATTAATCCAGCTCAAAGTTATTTTAATGTAAATTGTAAAATTCCTCTAAAAGCTTATGTCGAACAAGATAAACAATTATTTCGTTTTACATAATCGGTTTGAATCCTTTCAATTCAAATTCTAATGTTGTTAAGTGGATATAGAATTCAATTACTTCCAAACTCATTATTTACCTATTAAAAAAGTTTAAGTTATTTGATAAGTTTTTAATACTCGATTAAGCATTGCAAATTCGTATTAAAATGTAAAGAAATAATATTTATTATGTTGCCAATTCATTGAAATAATTTTAATAGTCTTGAAGTGTCATTAATGGCAATTAGAAATTGTAGAATTAATTGTTGTGTAGTATTCCTATATGTTACAAGTGTACAGAATTTTGATTAATGTATTTAAATTGAGACTAAAGCCTATCATGTTCTGTAAATAATTGAACAAAATAATAATGCAGTCCTAAAAAAAACTGCTGTAAAACACTTTCTATTTTTTTATTTTTCAATAATTATCACTTTAATTATATTTTCAAATACTATTGTATTTTTCAGGTAGTTTTGGCACAGGTGATGGAAATTGGTCATTGAAACAGGTGATGGTTCATCGATGCAGATATTCATGGATATTGTTAATTCTAAATGGCTATTGCATTCTATAACAAAATCATGAAGATGTATTTGAAGGTGATGCCAATATACATTTTGCTAATTTTGCAAGCATCATGGACTTTTGTGATTTCATTCCTATTTAACATTCACAAAATGTGTATACAATAATGGTTCAATTATTTTAGTGTGTATCATTTTTGACCAGCCAAGTTATTTTAAAATTCTCATTAGATAATATAACTTGTATTATAATTTCGTTATAGTTTCAATGTGTACTATTTAGTAGTGCTCTCAGAATGACTACAAATGAGTATGAGTAATATAAAAAATTCACATTCCCACTAGAAAAGTGTCATTAACTTCAAAATACTGGTTTTTCAGAACATTGTTTTACAACTAGAGTTCTGAATCAAGTTCATGGAGTGTGACAATTTGTAATTTTCTTTTAAAAGATAATTAATTTTTACTTCGGTTTCCAAGGAAAAAAGGTTTCAAGTTTTTCATAATTTAGGGTTCTCCACAGTGTGCTGCTTGTGGCAAATAGTAAGGATAACACTGCATTCTCAAACATGCAATGATTTTGGCTATTATTCATCTTCAAAATTGCCAGAAAAAAATATCTCATATTGTGTTAATGATTCTTGGGCAAAGAAATGTCATTACTGTTGTAATAGTGTTGACCTTGATAATTTTCTGAAACATTTCCCTTGTCAAGTGAATAAAATACTTTCCTTTTGAAATAAAACAATTAAATATTACTAGACGTGATTCTCGAGCCCTTTAAAATGCTAAAACCTGCATACATATGCCAAATAAAATTTGACAAAACATGCACAATCAAATTTTAGCTTGGTATTTTTTTCATTGTCTTTTGAAACAGGAACACTAAACAATTTTTCAAAATTTTACTCAGTGAAATTCATCCTTTTGTGAGAAATGAATCTTTTTGAACATTCTACTACACCACCAGATGTAATTGGAGCATATTTGTAAGATGAAATCTGAGCCAATGTCAGATCAAATTCTGCATTTTCTGCTCTTGAATCTCAATTTTTTTTCTTTAAATTTCATAGAAATTTTAAATTGAATTTAAATTTATTGGTTTTTATAATTTTTCCTCAGCAGTCACACTGGCATGTCCAAACACAAATTTCAAAGACATTGTAATATCTTCAACAATATTTAATGACTTCAATAGAGGTAATCCTGCTGTTTTCAATTTCTGAATTGGTATAGGCAATTTTAGAAAATTTAATTAAATATGCATTTTTATTTTATTTTTTATATACATGGTTTTATAACATATTTTATTTTATTTTTTTGCATGCAAGCAGACTGAGTCTGCACCTAATTATTTTCCCTTCCATTGTATCACTGTCAGTTACCAGTGATACTGAGTAGTGATCTACGTGTGTGTGAAATTAATCAATAGTATTCAAAGATTATAATCCTAAATTTTGAAGCAATCCAGAAAAGTATGCATTTAAAAAATAACTTGCGAAATTTAAAAGTCACTTCAGAACTGGTTATTAATTTGCTAAGAAAACTTATTATTTGACTCATCCAATAAAATGAAAGCCAATCATTTCGTCCCACACTAAAGTGATGAGTCTTCTCCCACCTTACACAATACTAAAATTATGATTTATCCCGACCTCTCACTATATTTATTCACTGTTATTTAGTGCACTTTCTTCTCTATAATTTTTTATTGTTGCATTCAGGTGACAATAACAATAGTTATGACATTAACTTGTTGGGAGTGTAGGATTTGTAAAAGCAGGCCAATGAGCTTATTCATTGTCAAATGGGCAACGAGGTTTCTAAGCAATGAGATTGATTCAAATTGCAGACAGCAGGTAAATCAATCCTGGGCAATGCATTTTAATTCCACTTTTTAAATTAATTTAACTAATTTTATTTTATTTTATAGATTGTGTGTACATTTACATTACAGAAATTGAAATAACAGAAGTACAAAATATAAATGTGATTTATGTTGGTGATTTCTTCCATATACTTTTTTATTTTAACAGTATGTAAACTATTTATGAATTCATTGTAATTGTAAACTAAGTGTTAATTTTATGTAGATGAATTTTGTGCTAGTGAATGCACGAACCGTAAGTATAATGAAGGGACTAATAGAATTGAACTTTTAATAACCAAAATTAATATAAACATAAAACAAGAATATTAAATTTGTAAAATGAAAGGTTAAAAGAAATAAACAACAAATACATTCGAAAATAATTTTCAGCTACATATTTAGCCATAATTTAAATAAATCTTGGCGTTTTTATAAAATAAATGTGAATTAAATTTGTTTTTTGGGGATCAGTAATAAAAGTTGCTATTCAAATGTACTTGTGAAACAGTTTTAAAATAGTTCTGAAACAGTTATAAAACGTTTTTAAAATAATTTTGTAACAGTTATAAAATATTTTTGAAATAATTACTAATGACTGTAAACATGCTATTAGTCTCCTTGTGTATTTAATCCACCTGATCACATAAATGATTAAGTGGTACATCAATGTTTCATTATCATTTGTTAGCTATTAAGTTTATGTCAATATATTTCATTCTATTGTGAGTTATGTTATATTTTACACAAATTTTACTTTACTAAATAAATATTTTAATGTTAAATTCTAATATTTTATTTTTAGGTACATGCTGTTTCAGAATATTCATTATATATATATATATATATATATATATATATATATATATATATATATATATATATATGTATGAACATATAAATGCATAATTTTTATGCAATTATTTCCATTTTTACGGTGTCTGGTTGTGTAGGTAAATATACAGATCTGTTGTTGGATAAAAAATAATGAATATTCTATTAGTAGCAAGTACTACGTATAACCCATCCTATACCCGTCAACGATCAGTAATTGTAACACCAATAAGAAATGCTTCAATATTGCAACACGTACGGCTGGCCCTTCAACCAGTATAGCTGTGCAAGCCGACACGGAAGGCTATATTATCATGCGTTCCCTTGATACAGTATAATGGATCAGGTATACTGCAACTGTTCTTTTTTCTCCGTGTGAAAATAGGTTCCATTCATGCGTTCTGAAAATGAGTTTTAACCATATTGTAGTTGCCCGACTCGTCCAATTATGGATGTAAAATGTTACGAAAAAAGTATAGAATAAAATACTTGTTTAAATGTTTTGCTTTGTTCAAAATATTGGTTAAAGTGTCATCAATATGGCGAATTAAGTCGTAACGTTTCATGGAAGTGCCGGAAACAGAGTAAGTAATCTTCAGCGTTTTGCCAATGTACTCGTAAGTAATAGAGAGAAATAAAACATACGGCGTAATATCAATAATTTTGAAGTTCGATATTTATCGTATTGATATTTTTAATATTGTTCTTCTCTCTGCAGTGTTCTGCAAATGACCATTCATCCCAAGAGAGTAGAATCACGTGTTAATTACTCCACGCGTGTTAATAAAGGTAGTGTATTTTATCCATGATGAAAAGACATGAGTGAGCTATTCCTCAGCCTGTCCGCTTTCTGCCAATGAACTTCATGCACCAGTTTGCTATTGGCGGGAATTTTAAATACAGATACATGCCAAATTATTACATTCTTACAAATCATTAAAATAGGTATATGAAGCATTTTTTAAAAATATAATGCATCTTTTATTTCAACTTCACTTTTATCATGTTATTTTTGGTTGTCACCGTTGAACATGAACATTTATGCCACTTTCAAAATATTTCTCGACACTCTTCGCTCGCCATGCAGCAACATGGTGTGCAGCATTTGGCCTATCTTTTCAAGCGAAGTGCTCGAGATGTGGTCACGTGGTTCGTGGCGTATCTGGTGCTGCGTACAACAAACAAAACTCGGTGCACCGGAGCGGCTCAGCCGTGTCTTTTCATCACGGTTGCATCGTACTGAGATTTTTTTAGCGGTGTGGAGCGGTGTGTTTAGCGGATAAAATCTATCCTTGACGAAATAGAGAAAAAACAATTCGTTTGGTATGGTCACGTTATGCGAATGACAGACGAAAAATGGCCAAAACGAGTCCTGCAATGGGTACCGACAGAAAGACAGACGACAGGAAGACCTAGACTTGCATGGCAGCAGGGAGTGTGAGAGGCCATGACGGCAAGAGAAATGCAGGAAGATCTATGGTCAAATAGATCATCCTGGAGACTGAGGCATGGAGACTGAGAGCGGAGACACGGCGACAGCTGTAGAGCAACTCCGTATTACATGCATGGTACTCACCGCCGCCGTTCTGGTAGCAGATGTAGGGGAAGCGCCAGACGTTGCCGAGGTCGACGGCGAAGCCGATGACCGCGAGCAGGAACTCCACCTTCTTGTCCCACGTCTCGCGCGGGATGTCGGGGGTGAGCGAGACGGTCACCACCTTGTTGGAGGTGGGCGTGAGGGCGACGGCGGCGGTGGCGGTGGGGGTGGAGGCGGGCGCGGGCAGCGAGGGCTGCGGGGCGCCGTTCGCGGCGACGCCGCCCCCGCCGCCGCCGCCGCCGCCTCCGCCTCCGCCGCCGCCTTCGCCCGGGGGCGCCGGGTCGCCGCCCGCGCCGCCGCCGCCCCCGCTGCCGCCGCCCGCGCCGCCGCCACCGCCGCCGCCGCCTCCGAGGCCGCGCTGCTCTGCCGCCGCCATGCCCGCGCCCAGGGCGCCCAGCAGCTGCGCCACCTGCACACACACGATTGGATGGGTTGATTAGTGATGCCGGGCACGCCCACTGCTGAGGTCATTAGTAAGTGTAGTGCATATTTTCCCTCTGGAGATGGTGATGGTGACATCACCTGGATTCATTCCCCTGGATGACAGGATCCAGTACAGACCTATCTGTCGACTTGCGGGGTTTTCCTTAACTCGGTATCTACCACCAGCGGGGCACAGCCCCACTGGGGACAAGCTGTAAACTCCTGACCGTTCTCCAGACATTATGATAATGTAATGCATGTGTGTGTGTGTGTCAATAAGGGGCAACGATACGACGAGGAAGAGAAAGGGAATCGCTCGCAATTTATGATCCCTTTGTTATGGTACTACTCCAGCATTACCCTGGTGTTGGTCATAGAAACCCGAGAAAACTACCGACGAGAGCAGCCGGTTGCTAGAATTATTCTCCAGACAAAGGCTGAATTCGACCTAAGAGGCAGAATCCTACTGCCGTCGGGGCTCGAACCGTAGGACCTCCCGGTCAGAAGCTCTACAGTGACATCAGCTGATGCCGTGAGCCATCTAAGCTGGTCTCACGGGGGGGTACGCGTTAGTACATTAACACTCCAGTACTCGCGCTTGGCATTTTTATTACCCCATGATGCTGATGCCATGATGTTTACGTTTTGTTGTTAAAATTTCTCAGAGATTGTGGTCAATGTGTGTGTGTTCTTCAATTAAGCGGTAAGAGATATATTTTGCTTTGTAGTATTCTCATAGGTGAAGAAGCTTGCAAGTTATAGCTTTACAATGATGCCAAGGGATTTCATACCCCGCTCGAGGAACTGTGTAACTGAACAATGTTATTGCACGACAACCCTGTCCCCGTAACATCAGTGAATCGCAATCATGTGGACAACTCGGCACTCGACCTACTCACAGAGTCGTATTTCTTATAAACTTCGAAGAGTGAAGACAACTAATACTGTCGTAGGAATTATATCGTTTATCGCAGAGCTTTTGGAGAAGGGCACCGCAGCAGACATCATGCACTCAGGCCGATCAAATTAATGTGATCACTTCCTCTGTTCGACGTAAACGTGCAATAACCGCTAAATGACGGCAGGTGGCAGCACTAACAGTGAAGAGTATATAAAAGATTGTCTGGCGTAAGCGAAAAACAGTGCAGTAGTTGTCGCAGTGCAGAAATAGAGCGCTTTATCGGACATCCAAAAGGTCATGATTATTGGCTTTCGGGCCCAAAGCTGAAGCATTTCCGAAACGGCTAAGTTTGTAAAGTGTTCGCCTGCCGCCGTGGTTAAAGTATACCGTGCTTGGCAAAACGTCGATATCGAAAACCGGCGCCGAGGCAACTGTAGCGCCTCACGAGCCATAGATGACAGGGTAGAAAGACGGCTGCAGAGAGTGTATGGCCGGATAGACATGCAACTGCAGAGCAACTGGCCGCCGAGATGAACGAAAGGGATACCAACAGGGTCTCCTCAACAACCGTTCAGCGAACGTTGCTGGGACTGGGCCTCCGCAGCAGGCGGCTGGTTCATGTACCCATTCACTGATTGATTTTTTCGTGTTTCCGGGCGCGTCAACTGCTTAGGTCATTAGTCCCGTGAGTGTAGTGCATGTTTTTTTCGCGGGAGATGGCGGTGATCTTCCCCCGCTGGATGGCGAGATCCGGCGCCGACCTACCGTCGGCTAGCGGGGTTCCCCCTAACCAGGACTCTCCCACCAACGGGGCACCGCCCCAGTCGGGACAAGCTCTAAGCTCCCGACCGGTCTCCCGGAATATATGGTAGTGTTGTGCATGTTAGTGTGTGTGTAAGGGGAAAGGATAGGACAAGGAAGAGGAAGGAGAGATCGCGCGCGGTCCGTGGCCCGTTTGTTAGGATACTGCTCCGGCATTCGCCTGGTGTTGATCGGAGAAACCACGGAAAACTACCGATCAGAGCAGCCGGCCGCTAGAATTCTCCTCCAGACAGCAGCTGAATTCGACCTAGCTGAAAAGCTAGTGTCGTCATGTACACATGCTGACTGTTGTTCATAGGCAACGAAGACTGGAATTTGCACGTCAAAACCGCAACTGGTCGTCCTTTGAGTGGCCACATGTGGCCCTTTCAGATGAATCATGTTTTCTGCTCCATCTGAAAGATGGTCGTTGGCGTATACGACATGAAACATCTCAACGCGAACACCCTGCAACAATCGCTGGACGGGTCCGGGCCGGAGGAGGGAGCATGATAGTGTGGAGAATGTTTTCATGGCATTCTTTGGGTGTTCTCTTCATTTTGGAAGGCCCTGTGGATCAATATGTCTCCAACATGTTGACGTGGCTCCACATCCCTGTGGGTTCCAGAACTTAATTGGCTCTCTTCCTTCAGCTCTCGCGGCAGTCAGCGCTGCAAAAGGGGATTATTCAGTATTTTGAAGGGTGGTCACCGTAATGTGACTGGACTGCGTGGAACCTCATACGAGTATATTGGTGATTGTTGCTAGTGCCCACAGAATTCTTACCCTTGCACGTGCTTTTTGTCGAGTTTACTTACGAATCAGTTATGAACTTTCCTGATTGTGAATATCTTATTTTACTGAAGTGAGGATTGCGAGGATTGGTCAGGAGGAGCAAAAAATTATTTAAACACGATTGTGTGCCAACGTTTCGAAAACTGTATTTCCATCCTCAGGGCTTGCAATCACCAGCAGACTACACGCACAAACGTATAAACTGCTACATATTCTTTTTGTTAGGGCGCCTCACGGGACGTGAGAATCATACTACGTGCACATTCACCACACTAACACACACCTTGACAACTAATATCTTGTTTATTCCTTAATATTTTGCCTTTTAGCCTCTTGATGTTGGGGGTATTCAAATACCTCGCGCGATTAAACTCGTTCCAACAGGGTTCGCAAGCGGCAGAGTGTTAAGCATGTGCCCACAGCTCTCCAGTGCCTGCAGCAATGTTAGTCAAACTTGGTTTACATATTACTTACTATTTAGAAAAAAATGAGTATAAGACACTCATAACACACCTAGAGAAGTTGGAGAGGAGCAACAAGTAAAATTAAAAGAATTATGTAGAAATGGGGCACTAATGAACGTTTTCCTTGTTTCC
This sequence comes from Teleogryllus occipitalis, assembly GCA_011170035.1. Lineage (NCBI taxonomy): Eukaryota > Metazoa > Arthropoda > Insecta > Orthoptera > Gryllidae > Teleogryllus > Teleogryllus occipitalis. The sequence continues at coordinate 9,646 of BLKR01012485.1, forward strand.
TCTTAAGATGCCGTCAACGACTGTGAGGTAGTGCGGGGATTAATGACCACAAGAATATATTACAAAAGCTTGAAGAGGCAGACTCGCAGGACAGTACAACTCTGAATTTTAAAAAGATCTTTATTTTTAAGAAACCGGATAGTTTAGGATTGCAACAATTTTTAACAAATAATTACTCGAATAAGGCAGGTGGGAGTAGATATGTGGAGAGAAATATGGCAAAATTTTAAGGAAGTAGTGATGGAATGTTTAGAACGCCGCACAAGGTATTGACAATAAATCTAGACGCGGAATGTTACTATCAAAATGTTTTGTTTACAGTAAAATAAAGAGTGAATAGCATGGACAATATTTCAAAGAGCTATCTAAAAACATCTTAACAGAAAAAATAGCGGCGCAGTATGCATAGCTACGTACTACACGGCCACTTGATTAAAGAAACAGTATCAAAAACGTTTGCAGCTGCGTGAAGAAACGCGAGGGCAAAAAATTTATATAATTTCTATCAAAGATGCTCGTAACAATACAGTAATGTCGGACCTTTGCAAGGCAGAGATCCGCAGCATTACATAACTTTCTCTCTATTCCGTAGTGAGAAAGTAAAAATGCTGCAAATATTTCGTTCTCTCTGAAAGGGGAGTTGATACACTGGATAAACAATATTAAATATCTAGACATTAATATTAACATAAGGCATGGGTCGAGCAACTCAACTTTCTGGCCAGAAATGCATGGAAGACTTTGCATTTCGTGATGAAGATTCTACGACGAGGGAGAGCTCAGTCGCGGAAACTGGCATAGACATCATCACTAATATGACATATTCTCGAATACGGCTCAGTTTCTTAAGATCTGTATCGTACAGGACTTATAAATACTTTAAATAAAATCCAAAAAGTCGCGGAAAAAATTGTATTGCAAGGGAAAACAAATTCAAATAATCCCATGTGGAAATCCTTGCAGAAAGGTCGAAAAAGATCCAGACTCTCTGCTTTCTTCAGGGCTAACAAACGCAAACAGTCTTCTACGGATATTCAGAAGCGACTCTTTAAAGTTTCGTTCACTAATCATCAGGACCACAATTGCAAAAATGATGGTTAGAAGTAAAGTAAACCGATATTGAAAAATTATATTTCGTTAACCGGACAACAAAAATGACCGGAAAGTCTCTAGCTGTACTTCAGGTAATTCGTTTCAAATGTGGGAAAGTTTAAAAATAAATTAAAATATTACATTATAAATGGTAATTGTTCACGTGTTTAGATTGTAGCATTCTAGTTTTGTATTAATTAATACTGAGTTCTATTATGTATAAAAATATGTAATGAATAATAATTTGATTTAGTACTTGCAAACGGAGAGTTGCTATCGGAATCTTTTCCAAAGCAGAACATATATTGTGTTCATTATTATTATTATTATTATTATTATTATTATTATTGTTATTATTATTATTATTATTACATGTAACCCGCAATACATTTAATATCGTCCGGGCGAGCTGAGATTGTGGAGCCAACGAAAGAGCGGAACGGGCGGGGCAGGCAGAGAGGACGTGCACGTTACAGTACCATTCACACTAACCGCGAACGCGAACACAAAGACAATTGTTCATCAATTTAAGAACATCTAGGTAAAACTTTACTCAAATATTGAATACAATCCCACGACAGTAAATCAAATGGCAGCGGTAATGAATGGTTTGTGATCTTTCTTTATTTTTATTTTTTATTTTTAGTCTTATCAACAATGTGGTTGGAAATCTTATGTAATCCGTTTAATGAGGATTGATGGCAATTAATGTACTTAAATACTGCATTGACTTTTGTCAAAAAAGTTAGAAGTTCTGTGGTTGTTGGTCCGATAGTCTTTAGTTCTCGAACCACGTTAAAGTAAACTTGACAGCTGGGAGTTGTAAACTTTACGTCGTATGTTTATGTTTACGTTCACATTTACGTTCACTGTAGTGGATGGTTTCAACAAATAGCATGACACCAAGTTGTTGCACTCGCGTTGCGTTTACGTTTATGGATCAATTTAAGTGGACCTTGAAAATAACTCCTGACGATCGATTGTACCAATACCATTGAATCCGCTGCTCCCAACTGTAGATCAGTTAAAGCGAAATACGAACGGTCACATAAATGGTGAACTCGGAGGTGTACGAGTACAGATATTACTTCTTCATAATCTCCACCAGACCGTTTTCCTTTATGTTGATCAATGGAAAATTTATAAGTAGCTTTGTGTTTCAATCAGACTTTTTGGGGGAAATAAACTTTTATTTACATCGGGTACAATTTATACAAATAAAATTACGTACACAAAAAAATTTCTGATTGCTTTTTAACTTCTCGTACACGTTATTATATACGGAGTATAGAAAAAGTTATGTAATGCTGCGAAACATCGATTTCGAGAATTCAACGGAAATACGTTTTGGGGTACCCTGATACCGATAAAGTGTTTTCTTCAAAACGTTCGTCCGTCTGTCTGTCCTCAAATTTCTAATGGTTACAAAAATAGTTCATGAATTGTAAGTATTACATAACAAGTCGCTAATGTCTTTACAGTTCTAACGACTAAAAAATTAGGCTTATTAAAAAAAAGGTTTTCTCAAAAAGATTCCAAATTTTTCTTTGCAATTTTTGAAGGATTCGTGCTAAATGTACTCTATAGACGGCAATTTGGTCTATTCTTTTGTTTTTTCAAATATTACAAAAATGTATTTTTCTACTAGCTTTACACGTCGTTAATATTTATATTAGCGGCCATTTGTTCACATTATTTCTTTAAATGGTGTCATAAAGTTTTCCTGCAAACTCAATTTTTTTTAAATTCTGAATTTTCCTAAATGTTGTTCAAACGTCATTTTCTCAAAAAACGGCTCCAATTACTTTTTCAAATATTTTGTGCCGATAGTGCTAATTGCTCTGTTTAGGATGACGTAAAATTAATTTTGTTCTTTTCTTTTGTTGTTGTTGTTGTTTTCAAAAATTACACAAATGTATTTCTTTTAATAACTCTCACGCCCCTCACATTTCCATCGATTTGTATCCATTATTTTGTGTGTGTTGAAGTGCTTCAAATAACTTCAAATGAAGTTTTTCGAAGACACAAAAGAATCCCGTGAAAAAAAAAAATCATTAAATTTCCCATTTACACTAGAGATTAAATAATTTTCTTTCAATCGGCTCCAAATTTTTCAACGGAAATTTCCATATAGGCGGAGGTTTTACTCTTCTTTAATATTTTAAAAGTAATATTTGGAATTTACATTAAGTAATGGTAAACATGGAGAAAAATTCCGAAAATATATTTTGAGCGATGATAGATCGCAGCTGCCAAGACGATGGTGCAAAATCATAAAAGCTAGTCCACACTAAGGAAATTAGAAAACTTTACTACGAGAAAAAAATGTGCTATTCTGTAGTATCACTAGTTTAATAATTTGAGTATGACCATACCGAGTGATACAGCATTTGATATCCACTTGAACAACTGAGAAAGACGTATATTGTCAATAGTTTACGAGTAATTGCCCCAATAACAATCACTGGATGAAAATCTCATATTCTAAATTCAGAAAATAGTTAATGATTTTTTTGTCAATTATAACCGTTGAAACTAATTTATGAAACTTTTTACATGTACTTTTCAAAACACTTTAGACGTTGGAAATTTTGATGGGTGAAAAATATTTAGCGTATTGGGCCTTTTCTGCTTTGTCATTTCCTGATGTTGCACCTTTCTCCACTTACTTTGCATGTTTAAGGCGCAAATTCTTACTTTCTCCAATAAAGAAACAGGAAAAACACGAATAAACGAATAATTGTTTTTGTCTGCCTTAAAAACGCCTAAACTTACCGGATCATGCTATCTTTAAACTTAAAAACATAGTGTGCGTATCATCAACAGCATTTTGTGTTTTAACACTCCCTAATCTGCGCTATAGTCTGGAAATCTTTGTATATTTTGGCACAGGAAAAATTGAAAGAACTGATACGTAACGATAAGTACTCAGTTTTTATAACTTCCCGGAAAGTAAGGGGAGCTGTAAAAGCAGTTTATCATCCCACAAGCCCTGCATCACGCACTCTTCAAACGGTTTGCACGATGTAGATTCTCTAATGCAGGATAATGCATATAGTATAGCCAAGAATTATCGGAATTAGGATCTGGAAACACGCCAATGTCAAGGCTTCTCATTTTCATGTGCTGTTACCACTCGTGAAATGTGGAAGTTCTTTATGGGAGTTATTAAAATAGGATTCCTCATTTTTCGTCGACAAATCCAGCTCTCGCGAGGTGACCGTGGTATAAGAGATATGACTTACACCCTTTGAAAATTGCTGGAACCAATGAATAGCAATATTTCCGTTACCATTTGAATGATGAATGGGAGCCAAACTAATTAAATTTCTTTTAAAAACGTGAGAAATTGATCAAGCAGGTCTCTCAGTCGAACACGAAGACAAATGCGACCCAATTATCTGTCTCTCTCGGAACTCCTCCTCCACCGCGGGAGAATCTCTTTGGAAACTGCTTCTTTTTCTCTCTGGATGGTGGGACACGTTTATTCTACGTGGAATTGATCTTCTTCAGTTTAAAATGAAATATGTTTAGGCAACTGTGTTTATTAAAAGAAGTCATCTTAGACTACAATTGGACTGTTTTCAATTTACGACAATTTTAATAAGATAATTATTAGTAAGAAAGTGCTGTGAAAATTAAGAATTGAGCGGTGTTGATAATTGACGTGAGGAGGTAGGATCATTCTATGATTTTATTAAACAATTATAATTTATTCATGAAACAATTCTATAAAATAATCAAAGCTAAGCACATTTATTTCACTCAAGCACAATTACCTAACACTATTTGCTTCTATAAAAAAATTAAATATCCGAAATACTCTAGAAACTTGAAGTTGTCTGAGGACGCAATATATTTAATCGTTCTAAAAATGTACACACCTATTTCTAAATTATAATTACAATAGGAGGGGGAACAAAACATTTACAAACTTTGTTCAACCAACGACCAACTATCCTGCTTTCACATTTTATTGTAAAATGTAGTTAAGAGATACTTTCAAATACTTTTTATCTAAGCTCTTCCCTTTGTGGACGTTTTTCTTCAAAATTTTGAAAATGCTAGGATTTCCTTATTGAACTAGTTAGAACACGATATTTCTAGAACACCTACTCATCTTACAAACTCGTACGAATTTAAAATACATAGAGGAAAGATAGCTTTTCAACCATTGAATCATTTTTCCAATTTGTCATTGGAATATTCTCAATATGTCGTCGCGTTTCGGATATTAAAACAGCGTAAAGTATGGTCGACAGGATATGTCTCTTTTATAGGTAATATTTCTCCCATTCCAAGTTATTACATTTAAAATAATACAGCATGGTTCATGATTTATCAATAAATTTATAAAAAACAACAATATAGAGTGAGTGAAATGATATGACTGCAAAAATAATGGAGTTTTCATCTACTATCTTTTAGAGAAGATGTATTGACGTGAAGGAAATTCCAAAGAAATCAATAAGAATCGTAAATAATTTTCAGCCTCCTATTCGTAGGAACGTCGGTTGTTTTAATTTTCTTTCATATTTATTATAAATTTATGTACAGCACAATAAATAGCTAGATGACATTTATCAAGAGAAATACTTTACAACATTCATGAACTACAATAATTGTGCTACAGTACAATGTACTCTATTACATAATAGTTATGTCAGTGTATTATTTATGACAGTAAAATTAAAATCGATTAATAATTTGACAATTATTTGTATATACTCTACTACTCATAATACTTCTTTCGTGCAATGCAAACACGTTTATTTTCCAAAAATCCTTGCAATTTCGCTTCTATGCTTAAATGTGCAAGAGTTAAAATCATGTTAGCACTCGCTTGTAAAGTTTTCAATAGCCTTATGTTTGTTCACTTCACTTTGAACTGGTAGGACACACTGTGAATCGCGATGAGTTTTATAGTGCGCCGCAACTGCATACCCTTCATGAGAATATTTTCATCCCATTCAAAATCTTATTGTCACAAGCTGAATCTCCAAATCGCAAGAGAGAAGGGTGAGAGAGAAAGAGATAGGTTTTAGTTTTTTTAGCGTATGGGTTAATTTGAGAGGAGACGGCTATTAGGTGGCAGATAAATAAAAATAGATAGACATAGAGAGTAGACGCGACTATTGGGGAAGAGAGAGAGAGAGAGAGAGAGAGAGAGAGAGAGAGAGGGAGAGTGTTCAGGTCATATTGGAAGGTTCTTTCCTCAATGATCAGGTAGAGAGGGAGACAACATAACTTAGAAATACGTAGTAAGACAGTGCGAACAAGCGAGAGAGAGGGGAAGAGAAAAGAAAAAGGTAGATTGCGATCGGAGCGGTGTTTTGGGCAGTCACAACCTGAAAATTCGCCCATCCTTAACTAATAGGGATATTCTCTTACTAGCTGGGCTGAGTTTGATTCCTTTGCTTTCAACCGGCGCGTGCTCCTGCTACTCATAAGCTTTGAGAAGATCCGTAAGTGTCACGTGCAAAGTTCCCCAGACTTGAGCTGCCAGCCTCAGGGACGCGAAGGCCTCGGGAGCCGCCGCCGGCGGAAGCGAGAACTGGACGGAATGTTTATGTCGCAGTTCCTCCAGACCTGCTGAACGCGTCGTTTGATTTTTCTACTCCTTCCAGAAGGCTGCCTCAAACATTTTAAATGGAACAGCTCACTTTGCAAGGGATTGTGTTGCGTTGGTATTTTAATAAATATTTATAAATGAACGTGCGCACGTACGTTCAATATAGAAGTGCATTTTTATAAATATTCTAGGAATCTCACTTAAAGTTAAATCCCTTCATGAGAAAATAATGCTTATCCTGTATAGCAGTGAGAGATGGGCATTGAAATAAAATCCCAAACTTAAATAAGCTCAGAAGTATGTTTTTTGCGAAAAACCAAATATGAGTATTTCCATTACAAAGCCACAACGTACACCATAAAAAAATGAGGTAAAAGAATAGTTTAGATTTAGAAAGGTGTATATGTTATTTACATAAGATTAATATTATAAGACAACTGCATTAAAATTTGATTGAAGCAAGTATAGTTCGCCAGAAAAGTCTCTTTGCACTGAGCCGAGGCAGAGCATCCTATTAAAAAAGACAATGATGATGGTAGCAAACCAATCGTTGGTAAAAAAATGAAGAGAACAACACTTCCAGCATCGGTTATGATTGTAGTGAGTTTTTATGTTTTCATTTGTTACACGCTGCTACTAACACAATTTTTGTTGCAAGCACCAAAGTCCCTCTGCGAAGAGACTTTCCTGGCACGCTGTATAAAAACAGAAGACACTAGATAGTTACGAGCAGCATTCACTTGCAAGATTATTGGAAAGAGCCCATCTGGAAGTCAAAAGATTAAAGGACTTCATTCAGTGGTGTCAGAAACAGCGCAAGCCTATTTTAGGAAGTGAAAAAGAATGAGAAGAAGGAAAGACGGGAATAATGTTCCCATTTGTGATTCCGAATGGCAGAGTCAAGTAAAAATGTATTCAATGAAATAATTTAAATCAACTCGTTTTTTCATGATCACACCTTAAAATTACTCATAATGCAACTCATTTCACATATAATCAAGGGAAAGTTTACAGAAATTTTGTTTTGAATTCTAAATTTCTTGTCTACGACGTTGTTTGAAAAAATGTTTGCCTAACCATGAACGGGTTTGAATTTAATTTATGAACAAATCTCTTTTTGTTGCATAAACGTTCATTGAATACTAAATCAGTTACGGGCAGTGTTTTAGACATACATTTTCAAAAAGTGAAAAATCTGGAATAGAAAATGTGGCTTTATAAGGTCAACATTTTTGGATGTGAGAAAAGATTAAGTTAACTCAAGTATTATGTCAATCACAGTAGAAATTATTGTGGATTCGTATAAGCCAGTTGATACTTTTAGGATAACTTCAAAGTTTGAAACAAAATAAGAGCTTTAATAATATGTCATATTTTTGGAACCATTAAAGTTGGCATACTTGTAATAAAGAGTTAGTAAAAAAGAGTTTTTCCGATGTTTGGATAAAATAGAAATAAGGAAAAATATTATACTGACCACAATAAGGCGTTTAGTACCCTCCATGTTTCATTGAATGTACTCGTATGAGGAATATTCCAGAAGGTGAATATTCAATTATATATCCTGCTTTCATATTTCGTTCAATTGAATTCACGAAAATAGGAAAAAGCTGGCATATAAACTTACTTTTTACTGCAATATGAATCAGCGTATTCAGGAGAAAGCAATCAACTTTTTCGTACTAAAAAGACAACAAATTTGAGTTTTTTCTTCCTCTGAGAGATTTCGCGTCGAGAGATAGATTTAAAGCGCAACTGACTCCCTGCGAGACCTGCTGTGCCCTGCGGGACCACCAATTTTCTTCTCATGGGAATATTAAAATCATGAAATCTCCCGAGCGGGCGTCGGAAGCGGAACTATTTAACCCTTAAGTAGGCGCGTGACCAATACTCACGTAAATGAGTGCACGGCGTATAAAGTAGGCCACCTCAAATGCTTTATGCAGAGCTACTAAAATGTAACTAAACACTTTAAAATATCATATTTATTTAGCTAAAATATTTTATTCGAACATTTTATCATTGCACAATTTTTTAACAAAGTAAACAAAAATGTAGGCAAATAGTTTTAAGTGCTTAAATGTACAAGACACCAGCCTGCTAGAAAGTCTCTTTTGCATGATGTGTTTATTCGTGTACAAAACTATTTCATATAAATGACTATGAAATTAATAAATGCAGGGTGTTTGTCTTTCACGTTCTTAGCCACTTTTGTTTGTTGCGGTTAGAATATTTTTCTTCAAAATATTTTTTTGTGTTCTAGAAACTTTTTTTGTGTTCAGGGGCGTGTTTTTCCATTTTTTTTAAAAATGTCTTGTAATTGTTTCTTACGACACGATATATTATGTTTGAAAATGATATTAAAAAAGTATTTTTGGCTGTTTTCGGATAATTCATCGCTATCACTATCACTGTTGAAGCGTGATGTGCGTATGTTTTTTTCAGATTTACTGTCATGATCGAACATTTGTACATTTTCTGGTTCATTATCTGAGGAGACGTCGTCGATCTGTTCTTCCAAATGTGATTCCATCCCCAACTTTGTATCTACAAGACCTACCTGTAGAAGAGCACTTCTAGTGCTACGCGTACTTTCTATTGTGAAAATGAAAAAGTTTAAATTTCATAACAAGGAGCGCGGCGTACAGAGTACGCCTAGATGCACGGGAAAAGGAAAAGAGCTCGCACACAGCCCACTCAGCATAAAGAAAAATACTTACTGACTCAACAATTGGCG
>BLKR01012486.1:0-19044 GCA_011170035.1 Teleogryllus occipitalis
CTCTTTTGTCTTCATCTCCTTCGTCTTCCTTTCTTTCTTGTTCCTCTCTTTCGTCTTCCTATCTCTCATCTTCCTCTCTTTTGTCTTCTTCTCTTTCGTCTTCCTCTCTTTTGTCTTCCTCTCTTTCGTCTTTCTCTCTTTCGTCTTCCTCTCTTTTGTCTTCTTGTCTTTCATCTTCCTCTCTTTCATTTTCCTCTCTTTCGTCTTCCTCTTCATCTCTTTCGTCTTCCTCATCATCTTTTTTGTCTTCCTCTTCATCTCTTTTGTCTTCCCCTTCATCTCTTTTGTCTTCCTCTTCATCTCTTTCGTCTTCCTCTTCATCTCTTTTGTCTCCTTCATAATCTCTTTCGTCTCCTTCATCATCTCTTTCGTCTTCATCATGTATTGTGCAGACCACCAACGGCGAAGAAAGCTTTAGCCACAGGCGTAGGCAGGGCCCCCTGCGCACTTGGCGCTCAAAACGAACAGGGGCCTTCTACGGGCCCTGTTCGCTTCTACGTGCCCAGGCCCCTCTACGGGAGGTGCAATATCGATCAATTTAAATGCTTCTTACTTCTTTAAAATTTGAAATGGATTTCTGAAATTCCTTTTGTGATTATGAGTAAGTAACTGCATTATCTTTTTAATCATTAAATTCTTACATTCAATTTTGTTGGATGTGCGTGTGGGAGAAATACAAAAATGTGTCAGCGCAGGTCAGAGCGATGGCCAGAGCGCAAGGGTGAGATTTGTCAATTTTAAAATGCAGACATTGTTCCCATAATCCTACGGAGGATGTTGTTAAGTCTTTGAACTTAGCATAATGCACATTTTGAACACTTTTTAACTTTTGTTTAATTTTGCTACATTTTCCATTCAACAGGTTGCAGTTGACCTTCATGTTAATACTTTTCTGCTCGATCTGCTCGGTGATAACTTACTTGTTCGCTCAGGTGCTGTCGGTTGAAACCTTGTGTGAGATCGTGAAGTTTTCTGTTAATCGTTACATCCAGTTACAATTTAAATATATGTCAAATCAAATCGTAAAATGAAAAGACAATTCATGTTAGAGGCAATGCTAATGTCCCCGTATTTTCGTGACATTAAAAGAAATGAGTTTAGGTGTAAGAAAAAACTGCTACACATACTACGACGCAGAGAATGTTCAATTATGTTGTCGGGACGAAGCCGAAAAGAAAGTAGCCCGATCCCAGTATAGTTGGAAACAACAGAAAATTTGCGAATAAAACAAAATTCAAGTGGTAAATGTCCCAAGCTCAAAATTTCATTTTACTTTTCAACAAAAACTCTGTCATCGTGGCAACGCGCGTGAACGCCAAGCTAAACGACGAAATATTCAACTCTCTTGGCGTTATCTGAGTTCGAAAAAATTATTTGGATATCGAAGAAACGTATGGTATTGAGTTATGGAGTTCTGGCAACAAACCGAATCTAGAAATCCTTCGTAGATTCGAAACTAAAACTTTACAACTCTCTGCAACGCCACGTAGTTTGTGACACACAAAACACATTACAGAGACATCGACATAACTGAGCTATAGGACTTCATTGCTAAGACAAGTGAAAAACATTTTAGACTTATATATCATTTAAAAAGAGTAATTGTTATTTATTTATGTGATTTTTGTATTTACACTTTCTAAATTTCCAAAAGAAACAGATTGTAAATTTGCATACGTAAAAGTAAAACAAAATATGCAAGAAGTGTAGTATTAGCAAACACATTTTACGCAGTATAAATATGATTCTTTGCGACTGAAATTTCGAATTTCCATTTATTTGTATTAATCGTATACGTCAAAATTGGCATTTAGTTAAAAACTAGTAGACTGCAGTAGCAAAAATGGTAGTGTCGAGCGCGTGTAAACTGTGGCCATGTGGCATGTGACCATGGAGCAGCATTAATTGTCTTGTTCTGAAACTGCACTCGTGAATATCGAAGCTTTTCCACGCATGACACTTTCATTGATTTTTCCAGTATCATACGAAACCTTTGATACCTTTCACATGGTCAGAATCTGCTGTTTTCTGTCAATTTGTACGTATATTCGAAATTAGTGATATAGATTCGAGGTGTACTCATGGATTAAATTCAAAAATATTATCATAGATAATTCCCGACTTGTGAAGCAAGGAAGTGATTTTTCTGAGAATTTTCAAAGCACGAGTGATTTTTAATAGGACTATTCCACGAATGAAATTTTGTCCAACAGAGTTCCAAAATGCGCCAAATATTGAAAATGAATGAAAGAATGTTAAAATTAAAATGTTACAGTATATACGCGGTTTATTGCGCGTCAAAACTACAATCGGTACATATTACCTCCTAAGGTAGAGGAGTAGAAATTTATATTGGTCAGTACGGAGGAGTGGTAAGAAAAATAGGATAGAAAAAGCGATAACTTTTTTGAGATACATCGCCCTAATTGGGGCATTTATGTGTATAGTTGAACACTATTGATTTTAATTTGAGAGTGAAATATCCTTCATAATCACCGAAGAACTGAAATCAGATGACTTTTTTATATAATATTCCTCGCTCGTAAATATGACAAAAATTTCCACATTTAAACGAGACTTCCCTGTTTTGCACCCAGAAATCTAATTTCGCCGACTGGGCGTCGGCGACGTTTGCTCTGACACAACCCAAACAATTAATTAGCCTGCGGCTCTACACATTAATGGGATACTTTTATGTGGTTCTCTTCGCACGAGCTCTCCTCGCCCGTTCTGCCTCCTGCTTCGTCCCCGCGAGCCTCGACCGCCGGGAGGGCGGCGCAAAAAGCAGGAGGCAATTATCGGGGCTCCGCGCACACAAATAGGATCCCGGGGAGACAAATCCGAAACGAATACGCGGCCCGGCTCGCCGCATGGGCTTCTTTTTTGCCATTGTTCTTTTGTGGCGGCGCCGTCGTCGTCGACGGTTTCGTTTTTGCCCTAGGACGGCGCTTCGCCTACATTCCAGCTAGGCCCCGCGCGCCTCTCCTCGTCTCGGAGGCAGGTGTCGGGCGGAATGAGCTTACGATTTCCCCACCTCCTGCGCCCGTAATTATGTCAGCCGCATTAAGGCGCGCTCGGCAGGAGCCTGGGCACACATGAAGGAAAAGGGGGCTCCACGAATGAAGTTGATCGATATAGGCTGTTTGCGGTTCAGATTCTTCCGGCGTGTTGATTAACAATCCTTAAAAAAACTCATATTTTTTTCTCGTAAGCCCCTATATATGTTGATCATTGTCTCGCAAGTTAAATGTGGGGATTTACGATGTTGGATTAAAATAAAGGTTTGAAAATGAAAAGTTTTATGGTTCTGGAAACATTATAAACGGTGAATTTTCCGAAAGTTTTGTAGATACATCAAGCACGATTCGAACATTAACTGTCTGGCCACTCCACTTCAGGGCTCAAGCGGCGCTCTGCAGTGCATATATGGCAACACCAGTAGCAATACTGCGTATTGCAATACATATTGTCATTTGCGACGTATGCAATGATGAAATAAATCCCGCCTAAATTGTTTGAAGAATAAAATAGCATTATGTACATAACACTATGTAGTAGCACATAGTGATGCATACCACAGCAGAACCAGAAAATTGCGAAACGGCAAGATGGTAGACGCTGCTCCGATAGGTTGGTGTGATGAGGGAGAAAAGGAGAAACAGGAAGTGCTCAGCTACAAAAGATATTTTACTTCTAGAATCGTCCGTACATTGCCAGTGCGCTACAGGATTATGCCCTTGCAAGGAGAGAATGTGGGAAAGTGGCGATTTGTTAGAGAAAAAAGTTTTCATTTTTCAGGCATTCGTAGTATTGTGAAAATTATTTTAAATGTTCATATTTATTTTATTTTTGATTATGCTTAACTTTTAGTAAGGAAAAAGAATTCGAAAATAAAATAAGGGAATTAAAAATTATATACTAATATCTTTAAAAACGCCTAAAATAAACATATTCTTCACACTAAAGAAAGATTCACCATTATCATCACGAAACATCACTAAACAGTTGCATCGGAAAAGTAGTGACTGAGAAATGGAGCTGATTGGAAGGCAACGCCCCCGGAAACCCGTGACGGCAAGAGGACAGTTCATTCCGATTGAATCCAGAGCTGGTGGCCGCCAACAAAGCGAGCGCCGCGGATCCGCTCCCGCAGAAAAACGCGCGTCTTTTCACGGACGCCGCGGGAGCCTTTTCACGGAAGACGACTGTCGCCTGCCGTCGCGTCGGCGGGGGCGGACAAAGCAGCAGCGCGGAGCGGAACACGAGGGCGTAATTCGGCCCGCGCGCCCATTTCACAGCGCCTCCCCCCCCCCCCGAACCACGACCGACCCCTGCGCCGCTTCCTTAGCGCCGCACGGCCGACGACTGGGGAGCAGCCGAGAATGAGGGTTCCTCTGCTCCATCACATCACTCACGATTTGCATTATTCTATCTTCTTTTATTCTTTCTTTGTATCTTTCATTCTTTCTTTTTTACTTCTTTCTTTCTTTCCTTCTTCCCTTCTTTCTTTCCTTCTTTCTTTCTTTTTCTACTTTCTCGCACTTACTTCGTAAGAAGAGAAAGTATTGTAATCGTGCCCCGGAAATCGGCAAATTTTCGACAGAAAGACTTATTGCTGGGTCTTGGTAACTAAAAAGTGGTTGAATCTTGTTCCCATGTGTAGTAAATGACTTCCTCTAACAAAGTATGTAGTTACAATCCATGTTTTGTGATTCCTTAATATCGAGAAATGGATTGAAGTCAGAACGTCTGTCTGTCCGTCTGCCTGTAATTTGTTTTGAAATTTATGAAATTAAAAAAAAATCAATTTTCTTAAAAACCTCTCTCTTTTTTTCTCTAAAAATCTCTTTTTTTCAACAATTTTTTCCACGGGATTGAACAAGGGCCGCTTAAAAGAAAGGTGCAGGTTTCATTTTTGTTGAATTCTCTAAATGTACGAAAATTTCAGATTTAGAAATAATGCGAGAATGTATGATCTACCGTAGCAACACTAATTATTTGTTTCTTCATTTCTTTTCTACTACATGATTACGAGAGCATATCATCAAAGCCGTCTCCAATGGCATGCGGCACTGCCACCCAGCAGTCCAAATTTGGTGAGGGCGTGGGATTTTTAAAGAGCAGAAAATCTTTAGAGTGCCTTGTTGTGCTTGTGCAGATATCCATCAGAAATAAATCCTTCGTCAATTCCACTTCTAATTACTCATACATCCCACCTTCATTCAGCCAGGAAACGTAGGAAGTAAAATTACTTTAGAGCTTGTTCTCTCAGTCTTTGGCGACAAAAGTTTAATTTGTCGAGAAAAGTTGGTAACGTTCGATACCAAATTCAAAAATACCGACAATACAAACCATTTTGCGATGAGTTAATGAACAACTTTCCAGACCAGAGGTATTAGACGACACCAACGAATGCATTACATGATAGACTTATTTTCATTAAAATCTCTTGATTGCGTCTTCTAAAATCTGGAAATGATATTTTTGTCGTAGTCTGAAACTTAATTGGAACGCAAGATTTGGATGCAACCTGCTATACATTTTTCTTACAGCGCGTAGCCATAAGCTCTGACATGTTTTCCTAGATAAGTACGAAGCATGTATAATTCGAAATATAACCTATTACCATCGTCCAACTTCTTTTGTTAGTGTATAATGTCTCATCAATTTTTTTCATTTCCATTTGTTGACTATGTGACGCATTAGTTGGAGAATGCAAGAAATGAAACTTCGCCTATTCACTCCTTCTATTGAAACACGGTCGTTATTTGATGGCTTGGCCGTCAAGTGGAAATCGTAGCTTTTCATAGAAGGGATTGTGAATATGAAGTGATATTTCATGGAAACGCTCACAAAGAGCGCGGTCTCTTTTCTTTCACAAAGCGCTCAACTTATTCTCAGCTGGGCAACTTATTCTCAGCTACACAATGCTTTTCAGAAATATTTATATAAATCTGTATTTTTGTGTCGGTTTAGGTTCTAGAAATTGCCAAATGAATAACGAAGTCATAGATTGTTGTCAAGAATGTATTTATAAATATAAAATGTGTCAAATTCCGCAAAATTAAGTCCATCATAATTTTATTAACATTCTTAGAACAACTCCTAATTTAAAATCAGACAAATAATTAATTTCTGAGAAGCCGTAATTCGTCGACCAGCGTTTCTTAATGCCTCATTTCAGTACAATTCCCGCGCACATGGTGATGCATTGTGGGACTTCTGCGGATGGTGACAGTGCTACTCAATTCTGCCGCCGCTCGCCTGGAGGTGCGTCTCCAAGTCCTTCGCGAGGTCCATCTCCCCTGGGGCGTGACCAATCGCGCGCTGCGGAAGAAGAGGAGAACCCACTTGTGCAGCTGCCCTCCGAGGGAGCGCGTGTGGCGGCCGACACTGCAGCAGACTAGATTTGATTTATTGAATATATCTTTTAATATATTTTATTATTGAATATATTATATTTGATTATGAACAGTAAAAATTGTATGTGACGAATGGGGGAGAAGTACAATATCAGCCCTTTTTCTTCAGCTTTGGAAGCTCTTCCCCACTTTTTAAATATAAATAGTTGATTGCTGAATGTAAATATCAACAAAGCAAGGTTAGTGACTTGTAAAAAATATATATTTGCTCTTGACGTATAGAAAATGTATTTGCATCGGGTAAACGTACTAAAGATTGGAGTTTTCACTTTCTTGTACATCTACATATATACGGAGTATACACTTAGAGAAAGTTATGTAATGCTGAGGAAAATCAATTTCGAGATTTCAATGAAAATACACCAAACACATCAATTTGTAAGACGCCATTTTGTGCATTTGTGAGTTGAAGTTTTTGAAATGACTTCTAAGGTTTTCGAAAACTCAATAGGTTCCTGTGAAAGGAGCTTTAAATTTCGCATTTACAGTAACGCTTAAACGCCATTTTTTTTACAACGACTCCCAATTTTTCAATGTAAGTTGACATTTAGGACGAGGTATTACTCTTCTTTAATATTTTTAAGGTAATATTTCTGTCCTATCATCAGGAAACCGAAAAATTGAGAAAATGTCAAAAAATGTTCTGTGGGAGGCGATAGATGGCAGCAGGCAAGACCGTAAAGCCAGTCCACCCCTAGGAAATTAGAAAACCTTACTACGAGCACTTAGCACTACTAGTTAGTATTTCTAACAAAATTGTAACTCTACTTTCGGCTCTACTCCTACTACAAGTTATAAAAGGAGAGCTCAACAGAAGTGCGAAGAATCAGAAGAATGGTCCATTTTAGCATTCACTCAATGGATCAGGAAAACTCGACGAAAACCTTATCGAGATGGGGGTTATTGACGCAGAAGATGAAGTATATTACATATTACAAGTACTGTCGAAGTCGGTATGAAAGCAACGGACTGGAATTTAAGCGTGACCTAATTCACGCCGTTCTCCGGCATTCCTCTGTAACTCACCTGAGTATCGATTTTAATTGTTTAATATCATCATTAATGCTGAAAATCGACGAAGGAACGAAAAAGGAGGAAAGAGGTCAGAGCATAGGCGCGCTACAGCCAATAGGTCATTCGATGTCCCGTCGTATGACCTTCAGACTGAGGCTCTGTTAGGTTAGCATACTTTGAGGTCAGGTTTAGTTTGTTTTATTAGATGCTTCTGTGTCATTTTAGTCCATGAAATATGTTTTTTGTCACCATGAACTTAAAAGATCTGTATAATGAATTGGAATCGTCTGAAGAAGAAATAATATGTTGCATTGTATTTACTACAAAATCAATTTAATTCTTCCGATATAAACATCCAGATTTTTTCATTTAAATTTTTGTTTTTATTTTGTACATTACTTGCTTTATAGAGGAAAAGATGATTTCTCAAACGAGTTTCTTGATTGTATTTCATTGAAAACAAAAATGAATGTAAACGCCAGAAAACTTAATAATATATTGTGTTTTAACTTGTTTTGAATCGACATCACTTATGTACACTCGTTCGTCTTCATTTATTCTTGTGCTTTAGCTATTTGACTGGTTTTTTTTATTCAAATATTTTCTGATACAGCGTACATAGCCACATTACAGAATTGTTTGCTTATATAATGTATACAATAATATACGGACAAAAATAAGAGGGAGGATGACTCCACTGGGTTCCTCTACAAGAAATCAGGTTGGGGTGCTTCTGAATTATTGCGGTGGTTTGTGGAGTGGGTGAGATAACGGCGCTTATGATATGGAAAAAGAGTAGGAGTTACGGAGGGCGGAATTTATGTTT
This sequence comes from Teleogryllus occipitalis, assembly GCA_011170035.1. Lineage (NCBI taxonomy): Eukaryota > Metazoa > Arthropoda > Insecta > Orthoptera > Gryllidae > Teleogryllus > Teleogryllus occipitalis. The sequence goes on from BLKR01012486.1 coordinate 8,263, forward strand.
GGGGAATCTGGACGGGATGCGGTCTAAACTAGTCTAGTGAGAAAATCGGTTGGAAGGAAAGGTTATGAAGCTTGTTGTAGAATCTTTCAGAGAGGCGGGCGATGTGCCGGGCGACTGTAGGGAATCAGATCATTGCGAATTTGATCATTAGAAATGTACTATGGGGCATTTAAGGCAGTGCGGATAACTTTATTTTGTAGGGTTTGGATGTGCTTTATTGTTGAGGGGGCGGCACCTCCCCATACCGGTGCAGCATACGTAATTGCAGGGCGGATTAGTGATTTATATAAGTGAATGGTGGTTTTTAGGTTAAGGGAAGACTTTCTATTAATAAGAGGATAGAGTTGGCGAAGGGAGGAATAGGCTAGATTTAGGCGTGAACGTATATGGGCTTTCCAGGTTAGCCGAGTGTCTAGAAGTACTCCAAGGTAAGGGATAGAAGTGCTGTGATCTGCCCATTTGAGGGGAGTAGATGATTTGACTGGTATTGCTCGAAGCTAGTGGGCGGTGCTTCTTTTCCGGCCTCTGCCACGCCGCCCCACCCCCGCCCACAGGCACGCGACTCGTGGCAATGGGTCGCGCCCTCGAAGCGTGACACGGGGCGGGCACGCCGGCATGATGCCGGTCGCCCCGCCCCTCCCCTCCCCTCCCCGCCCCTCCCCGCCCCTCCCCGCCCCTCCCCGCCCCTCCCGCCCCTCCCCGCCCCTCCCCGCCCCTCCCCGCCCTCCCCCCCCTCCCCGCCACGCCCCGCCACGCCCCTCCCCGCCCCTCCTCCCCCCTCCCCTCCCCGCCCCTCCGCGCCACGCCCCTCCCCGCCCCTCCCCTCCCCGCCCCGCCCCGCCCCATCCCACCCCGTCCCGCCCCGCGCCCTGTTTATTCATTAACGAATTCCCGGGCCTTCTCGCCGCTCCGGAGCTTTAGAGCGCGTTGCCGGCGCAGCCATGCAAATGCACGGGCGGTCCGCAACCTCTCCCCTGAGCGCACCTCGCGAGGACCTCAAAGACACCGCTTGCGCCCATCATCGTGGCCTTCAGATTCAAGTTTTTATTCTTGTCCGTTGGCCGAAAGAAGCGTAATCCTCTTTTCACTCGGCCGTTCGCCATTTTGTCTGTGTGTAAGTTCATTTGTTACCAGGCACGGCCAATATTCCCGAGATTGTTATTATGGCGCTCCCTGAGAATAATATGGAAATAGAAATGTACTGGCAATGGGAAATGTACTGGAAAATGTACTGGAAATGTGCTGGGAGCAAAGAAAATTTACAGCAATTTCCCCCATGTTCGGGGTTGGACAATTCATCAGTCTTGAAGTGTACGTATATCACTTTCAAACATTGATTTAATACTAATGCGTGTTCAATCAACAACGAAGCAGCATTACTAATCTAAGGAAATAATACAATATTTCACTTCGATAAAAAAATCCGTTAGTTATTCCACAGTTTCTTCTAATTTGTGAGTTCTAATTCAGAATCTAATGGATGTTGGATACGATCTTGAGTGTGAGTGAAAGGGAAGAATCCTGCGACTTGCGGGGCATTCTGTAGACTTGGCCGAGCCCAACCCGAGCATATGCGCCCTACCTCTCCGAACTCCGTGGATGTATAAGACCCCGCTAATCAGCGGCGAGGCACACCGTAGCATCAGCCACGAAAGCGGCTTGGAAAGAAACACACGTTGCGATGTAGGAAAATTGAAATAAAGAGCAGTAACCTTGTCATAATACCAAACTAGGCATCGTGAGTGCCCGTCATACAGGTCTTACGTTTTCATTCATAGTCGAAACTGTTCTGAACTAATATTGCCAATGAAGATGGAAACTAGTAGTGCTACAACAGCACAAACTTTCTTGAATTACTTGTAACAGCTAAGCAATACTATACTACTACATGAACCTGCAAAATTGCAATTAGCAATTTATTTTCTTCGCGTCGGGCTTAAAACTCAGGTCTTCCGAATCAACACGCCAGGCACGTAATCAGGCACATAATCACCAGTAGCACACTGAAATCAGTATTCTCGATACTTAAAAACCTAGTGGCCTTGATCTGGGCTGTCCTGGTGACGCCGCGTCGAAGGCCGAGTTGCCGACGTTTCGACCAACATATCTTGGTCTTCTTCAGTGCTGTAGTGCCAAGCTCTAGTGAAGACGTCACTTCAGCCTTAGACGCGACGTTGCCTGGACAGCGCAGATCACGACTCCGGCCGCGGAAGCCTACGACAACATTAACCTAGTGGTCTCACGTATCTATATATTTAAAAAAATAAGGTATTCTGTCATGGCTTCGTTTAGAGCTTCTACTAAACCGATTGTTGTATTTTTTCTTTTAAATGAAAGAATATGATCTCTAGATGTGTTATCATATATTGTTTGTGTTGATTCACCAACATGTACGGTGTAAATTAATTAATTAAATCGTTCTTTAATAGTACGCTTATCAATAGTCAATTGTTTTCTTTCAAAGGATGGCAATTTCAAAATCGATATACATGAGTGCATAGATGTGAGTCCACGCTGCTTGATGTTTTGTTTTGATTGTTGAGATTTGTTTATAATTCATCAAGGTTATGTTTCAGTGTAATAATTGCATTGTGGTGTTGACAGTTTGCATGTATTTGCTTCTGTGGTGTATTTTGTAGAGAACATTCGCACAGTGGGATTTGCTCGGTTGTACTTTAGTGAAGTTGTTTACAGGTTATGTCGAATTCCGAATCGTTGTCCACGCGCCCCAAAAGACGCAAACGTACCCTCTCCCTCAGAAAAAATGTCGTTCAAAATTCTATCTTCCACACCGCGCCGACAAACTTGGACAACCCTCGGCCTGGGGGAGGGCAGGGGGAGGGACGCGTTGACCAATCGCTAGCAGGTAGAACCACAGTAGTCTGGGATTGGTGCAACATCCCAAGGGACAGAAAGAACGCTGTCTCAGGGGGAGGGGGCAAGTTCGTTTACGTACGAGACGGAAATATCGTCATATTTCCCTGCCGAAGGAGATAGTTTGCCTGCGCGTACGCCACGACGAAAAAAATATTTCTAAGCGAGGTTTTCCGTCCAGAATGATTGTCTATAGACCAGTAAATAGTTATCATTTTAGCAACAATTATTCTAACTTTTAGTAATCGATTTGTAACTCCTGACAAACTTCTATTTTGAGATATTCATTTCAGGCACAATTTGCGGAGCCTTCCTGGCCGTTCTAACGCATATTTCGAATTTGTTTATAAAATTATAAATTGTTGCAAAATTGTTAATTTGCTGTTTTTGGTTCTGGGACATCGGGAGACTCTCCCCACTTTAGATTTGCAAAATTTGGAAATTGTTTATAAATTTGCAATTGTTGCAAATTTTTTTATTGTCTAATATGAATGGCGTTTAAATGTGATGCAAAATTCCGGAATCCGTTCGGTGCTATTATATCTCGTTCTCAAGATATATGTAATTGTTTATAAGAAATTAACATCTTAGTAGACCCCATTTGTTTGCGCTTAATTCATTCGCGCTAGCAGAATAGCGTGGGATGGGCATACTGAAAAAACAGTTCTCCAATGCCGCGCTTTTGCCTGCCACATACGCTTAAAATGCACTTGCTTGTAAACAAATTCTGTGGTCAATTTAATTATGCTAAATTCGTATTTTTACGGCGAGTATGAGCACAACTTTTATTTGGTTTTTATATTCTCTTTTAAGTCCTACAATTTTCAAGTCGATATATTTATCAAATAGGAAAGAAATTGATTATAAAAAAAAATATTTTTCAAGGTGCATTACGCCCAAACAATTGTTTCTGTTTTTCTATCAAAGGGATGTTCAGCAACCGAATAACTGTATTATTAATTTTTTTTAAGTCCCCTGTTAACACCGAGAGTCAGAATCTATTTGTTCCTCTTGTTTAACCATTACCATTAAAAATAGGGAAACATATTGCTTAGCTGTTTGCTATAAACTGCACTGGATTGGATGAATGTAGTGTTAAGGTTTTCAAATACAGAAATATTCAATTTTGGGTTTTGAAAGATCACATGAGTAGAATCACACATCACAATATTTACACAAGTATAGAAATTTCTAAATAAACGTATATAAACTTTAAGTTAATATTTTCAATTCAATTTATCATTCCATTCTAAAACTGTTAATTTGATGATTTCATTGTATCATGTTCAAATCAGAGCTTTATGTGCTAAATCTACCCATTGTTAATACATATTTTTAAACAACATTAATATATTTAATATACATGTAAAAGGTTTTTAGATTGGCGAACGTTACAATGAAATTTCATGAATTCCTAAATGCTTGAAAATAAACACTTGTAAAATTAAATTATTGTAGCGTGTAAAAATATAACAAACTCACGTATTTGGTAAAACGAGTTGATATTACTAAAAGAAAGCAAAACAGATGTTATAACAATTCAAAGAGATTTAGCGTTTTTTACAGTTTAGTAAATATCAATGCACTAGCATTTCCCAGTGAAAATACATAGAACGAACTTGGTGGTCAAGTGATATGACCTTCCCAACACAGACTACATTTCAGTATCGTCAAAGTTCGAAGGTGGTTTGTTGGCCGCCATTCTACGAATCTATCAAAACCTTGAATTTTGCACGACCATCTGTACAGGGAGAACGTAGTTGTTTATTAAACGGAAACGGGCCATTCGAGGTATCTAATGTGCACTCTTTGAAAACGTTTAACCATTATAAACTATCCCTAAGAAAAAATCAAATAAACAATGTTAAAGGTCACCAGCTTAACATTGCATTTACTATTTGAATGTTTTCAACATCCCCAAAACCAACAGAAAACCCATGGTTTTTACAGGTTATTATAAAACCAATTCAATAAATATAAGCATTTATTCACGTTATTATTTTAAAAACACTCAAATATCTACGATGTTATTTGATTCATGTCTTCATCGAAGATCTGAGATTAAAAAACTGATAAGCAGAGAAAATTAAAGTAATTTTGAGTGACATGACTGATGAAGTTGAATGATCAAATGAAAAACAATGTTTCTTGCTTCATATAATGTTATCGTGTTTAACAGACATGTAATTACATGTGATACCTATATTTAAACATCCAAGCTAATGAAAAATTTCAAAATTAAAATCATCAATAAAACGTTGATTCCTCAGCAAGGATTATATTATTAAATACTTTTTTGAGATTCATGTGCTCCTGTGTGAATAACGTAGTAAACGTGATTTGTATGATCCTGTTTCTCAGAAGAATACAAAACCTGCTAGACACATACACTAAACATAATAGTTGTCAAATAGTTATTTACGACATGAGTATCATAAGATATCTTATTACAATACGAAATTGGAGAATTATCAAACAAGACTCTTTAGCCGAAATTGTTAACCAATTGAATATTGTAATATAATGTTACCATTTGAATATCATAGAAAGTAAGACGCAATTTGTCAAAATTCATGTGAACTATAATTTTTCTTTAAATTTTACTCCTTATCCTGCGAAAGATGCGTGACAGTACTTATGTTAACAGTTCTACTGCCATGGGTTTAATTAATTAGTTTGCAGTACGCAAATTATTTTTTGGGGTTTTAAAGAGGCATGGATATACAGAGTATCGGGGAAGGAAACGTCGAGAGTTTGAAAAAAGCTGTTTAAACAATTTTAATCATACTTTGTCTAATAAACTACATATATATTTTGAATGGCTGAGCTGCAATAAACACGCAAATGTTGGTTTGAAAATATGATTTCTACGCAAAACTTTGCATTCTAGAATCATGTAAACAGACCAGAAACATGTAACATGTTTATTATTAACAATATAAATTAATATATTAGTTCAGAAAAAATTAACCGAGAAATAAAAAAGCAGTCGAACTGTGAAAATTGGGTCCTTTTTTATTTCTAGGTTAATTTTTCTTTCTGATCAAATGTATTCATTTATTTTGTTAATCATAAACAATTTAGATATTAATGAAGTGTTTATATGCCTCTAAAACGCAAATGGTTGCCTAGAAAACATATATCCAAACTAACTTTTGAATGTTTATTGCGGCTTAGCAATTTTAAATATCCGTGTAGTTTATTAGACAAAATAAGCTTAAAATTGTCTTAGCAGCTATTTTTCGAAGATTCGACATTTCTTCCCCGAATATCCTGTATATAAAAGGCTTGATTTCTGTTGGTACGCGTAGGAACGGCGTTCCGGTTCTTTGGAAATAATTATGAAATTAAAAAAACAGTAGCCCTCCAAAGAATAAGGAAGCGTTTAGACCCAATAGCAGCAATCATTACTACTGAAGAGTGGATCATTACTAGGAAAGAGTGGAGTGTTTAATTTACATTAATTTAATATCTATTTTTAAAAAGAGATTTCATGAAACAAAAATCTCTAGCGTTAATATTTGTTTTCGACAATGTTAATAGGTATTTGTTTGCAATTCTCGAAAATTCAGATCGTTCGCCCAAAATTGAACGTACGCCACCTTTAAACATCTTGTGCTTCGAGCAATAGATTTACAGAAAAATTGAAGCTCTTTTTGAGAAAATTATGTAAATATGATGGGGTTTGGTGTAAAGTACCTTCAAAATTAAAAGATTCGTTTCAAATTCGAAGATTCGTAATATTAGCCAGATGGTTCAAGGAATATCCATTTTGGTGAAAATCGTGTTTACTTTAGGCTCTAGAATTACTCACACGAAAACGGATTCACAAAGAGGTTTTTTGGAAAATCACTTTTTCGGGTTCAAAAAATAAGCGTTTTGACAGCCTTGTGAATAGAAAATAAAAGAACAATACCAACAATCCACTTTTTTCGAACTAGCTACTTACAAAACGTGTTTTCTGTGAAAATTTCGACACTTTCCTCCTACAGCATTACGTAACTCTCTTTACGCGTGGAGGTAAAAATATTCCAGCGTTACTGGGATTTGAACTCGGATCCCTGTGGTCCGTAGGTCTGGCTCGACCGCACTGTGCTATCACAGATATTTCTCAACACGCTGTCCAAGCACACTTATTACGAAAAGAATAGTTACGTGATATTCATTGCACTTAGATTTATTATTAGAGAAATGTTCTACATGTGTCAAAGATATCAAAATCACAAAAACGAATGCAACCGAATAAAACCCACGCAACTACATAGCTCATTTTCCTAAGAAATATTTTCAACCAGAAGCCGTGGTCTTTAGAACACTCTGTGGACGTCGTTCCCGGTCTTATCTTTCGGCGACTATGGCCAAGGTTGAATTACGTCACAGATGAAAGTTGCGATAACGCTAGAGCTCTACACAGCCGCACATCAGACGTTCTGAAGCCAGAATCGCAATAGGGGCATTTTTATACGTGATTCTTAAAGACATTAACACACTAAAATAAGTAGTGGCGCCTCAAAACACATGCTTTATGTGATATTTATAATGGATACGAATGATTATAACTATACAATTAACCGCAAATTTGTTTCTACCCGCAAAAATTATTCGCCGTGGATGAGGTTCGATCTTACGTGCCTAAGCTTCTCCAACAGTGCGCTTACCTGCTAAACCACAGAAACTCTTATAACTTTTGTCTCTCACAAAGATGATTTTAAACTGTCATGTATCACAGATTTGACTAAAAAAGAACGTGCGGCGTTTAGATGCTTGTGTTAACTACAGACGGACAAACAGACGTTTTGTCGTAAATAGATTTTTTAGTAACCAGGACTTACAAAACATGGATTCTGTCTACAAACGTATTGAAGTAATTCACCATATACAAGAATAACATTTATCTACTTTTGTCGTGACCAGTGATCGGAATTTAGAGGTTTTTGTCGAAAAATCCCCGTCTCCCGGCGCATGATTACAATACTTTTTCTTCTTACCACATAATTACCAGAAAGGAAGAAAAAATTGTTTTTCATTGTTTCTATTCAACGTAAAGTTTCAATCAACTCCAAAGGTGAATTAATCAGTAAATATTAAAAAGAGATTTATTAACAATTTGAAATGAAATACAATAAGAAAAGAATCTTCTGTTCTTTACTTGGTATTCTTAACAAATCTATAGGAAAATCATAATAAAGGCATTATTTCAACAACATTCGAATATTATTGTTAGAATCTATGGGGAAACTGTTAATGCCGGGTCCTGGTAACGTAAAAAGGGTTAACTAGTGTTGTGAAATGTAGAAAAAATCCTTTAACTCGTGTTGCCAGAAACCAATGTTTTGTGGGTCGTTGATACAGAAAAATTGAACGACGGCGAAAAACCTGTATGTTTGTGTGTCTGTTAACGTATCTGTTCTTGTGTCTGTTCGTCGTTTCTGTCTGTAATTTTCAAAAAAAATTATATGACCTTATTGAAAGAATTATTTATGGATAACAAATTTCATTTGAAAGAAAAATCTGTGTTCAATTTTAGAGTTGTAGGAAAACGCCGAAAAAATTCAAACTTTTCATATTTTCGAAATTTCAGAGTTTACAGTGGACATAGGACGTATGTCGCCTTTACAAGTGTATTTTACTCTATTCTTAGAAGAAATTTAAAGAAAAAATTTGGGGGCGTTTTTGAGAAACTTTTGAAAATGACCGACGGCTTCATGTAATGTACCCTCAAATTTTAAAGAATGATTTTTAATATCTCAAAGTTTCAACTAGAATCACATCGACAAGGGGTTCTTCAATTTGGAAAGGATCGTACGATCTGTTTAGGCGCTAGTAGTGTTTACAGATGGACGGAGAGACGGACAGACGCAGACGGACTGACGTTTTGCTTTCAATTGGTGTTTTGGCATCAAAGACCCACAAAACAGGAATTATGGTTACATCACGTGTTAGAGATTTTTTTCTCTTAATTTAGTAACTGGATTTATCCACTCCTTTGTTTTCAGGGCCCGGCAATACATTTTTTCTGCCGAAAATTCGCCGTTTTTTTCGCGGAGCATTACATAATTTTCTCTATACTACGTATATTACTCCGTATGTATGTGGGTATACGAGAAAGTAAAAAGTTACGTAATTCTACGGAGGAAATCGGCTAATTTTCGACACAAAAAACTGTAATTTCCGGGCCCTGGTGTCAAAAAAGTGGATAAATTCAGTTGATAAATATAGAACAAAATCCCTTTAACATGTGGTGTAGCCAGAAGCCAGGTTTGGTGGGTAGTAAAGACAAAAAAAAAAGATTAATGGTAAAACGTGTTTTCCTCTGTGAATAATGCTAGCGGCTAAACTGTTCAGGCAATTTTCTCCAAAGTTGATATTCCGCAAGCGGTCTGACTGATGTCGAGCCCTCCTGAATTTCAAATCAATATTTTATTTTTGGATGGTACTCTACAAGAAGCCCCTGAAACATTTTCAAAAATTAAAAAAATGGCATGAACTTTTCTGGTTAACTTTCATTGCCGGATAGCGTAATGGACGCTATAAGACGATGGGGGAGATGATTTTCGTTCATATATTTAATTTTTTCAAAAATGCAACAAAACAATTTTTTCCGGCGTTTTCCTACAACTTAAGTATTGAAGATAGTTTGTTTCCTTAATGAAATGTGTTCATCAAAAACAGATCTTCGAATATTCCTTTCAAATAATCAGTCCTTTAATAAAGATCACGTACAATTGTTTAAAAATATAAGTACTTTAGATAATTTTACAATTTTTGAAATAAATTTGAATTTCCCCCGCTTCGTTTGACGAGCTGTCATTCTGAATTTCTTTTGAATTCTGATGATTGTCGGGACGGACAAGGCGCTATTACGACGCTGTATTTTTCATTTAATGTCAAAACAGTTAAAAATTGTGTGTAATGTACTGTAGGGAGAAATGTATTCTGTGAACGTTTTCTTAAATTTTGGTATCCCCTTGCCCTAACTCATATACAAGACACATTCTGAGTACACAAAAAACGCGGTTATTCTTCAAATCGCACGAGCGTTTGCTCTTCGAGTTGCATTGATTTAATTGAAATTATCTCAATGAGGTTTTCTCTCTTAATAATAGTATTTAAATATAACATGAAAGAAAAACAGAAAATACCGGAATTTTGAAGGAACATTTATTACAAAAATTTGATATTTTGTTGTTATAATATTCAACCATGGATATTTGAGATGTGTTTCCGAGAAGTTCATTGTTGGCGACATGAATGGGAAGGATATAACATACGGCGGCTTTGGCCGGTATTACACTATAAAAGTTATATGACATATCTTTGCTAAAGAACTTTGTGGCAGTCTTTGAACTTTGATGAGAAAACTTTGACAAAGAAATTTGATGAGAGTATAACATTTCGTCCAAATTTTATGTAGGTTTGCTCGCCATTTACAATCAATTACGCACAAATAGTTGTGTTTTGCTACTTTATGTTTTATTATAACTAATCTATGTTTAATGCTAATGTAGCAAAAGGTAAATAAGAAAACGTTTGAGGGTGAGGCTTTAGAACAACGCCATGGTGAGGTTATGGGTCGCACATTGTGAAGCATTGATTAAAGACCTTCGAAATGAAGAATTATTTGAGGATGGATGAGGAAACATTCAATTTTTTTTGTCGTTCTTCCTTCTTTCGAAATTCTGTCCTCTGATAGGGAAGTTTAAAAAAATTATCTTCCTGAACTGAACATTTTCCAAACACCATATTTTCCACTTCCCGGGAAAATGTGTCCTACAAACGTTAATTCGTTTGGTTTTCCTTTTGTAGTTCGGATGGACAGTATTATATAAACATTCTAATTACTCGCACTCAGCAATTATGACTTTGGTTGAAGCAATACCCCTATATCGGACGCCATGTTACCAAATA